>VCCN01004995.1:644890-669551 GCA_006491835.1 Architeuthis dux | reverse complement strand
ATATTTATTTATTTTTTAGCCTTGAATGTGTCCTTCTCGGTTCGGATAAATTTCATTACTTCAATTGGATCCGAGAACCCTGAATGCTGCTGAACTGGTTCCTCCCTAGAATTATAAAAAAAAGAGACATTAATCTTGGATTTATTTCATATCTTAGACACACTATTATTAAAAGTTTGACAGAATAAATAACCTTTAACCAAATTTCAACTCTTAGAAGTTAAATTCAATACAAAAACCCCAGACATATTTTTCAACATTTCTGTTAAAGATCTAATTCAAAATCTTTTTGTACTGTTCATTTTGCGTAACAATCTTCTAAAAGCATTTAAATATATTCCATGAAGTTTTACTTTTAATTTTAAAAATTGAATGTCAATTTCAAGGGAAATAACTTTTGATTAAAATGATCTCCCTTTAACCATTAGGTGACTATTCAATTCACAGAAGAGTTCCACTGTCAATTACAAGTGGTCTATGAGTTTAAGAGTTAATACTAATAAATCCCTTAGTTACTATAACCTTTCATTTCAATGAATTTTAATTTTAAGATCTTTCAAGGTGTGTATAATTTTACAATAACTTGATTTTATTCTAACAGGCACAAAATGATGCTCCGAGAGTTGTGATAAAAAGCAACTGAAATTAAGATGAACAAAACATTCTTCAAAAAGCATCAATAATAGACAATGCTTCATCTAATAATAAAATTCAAGATAATATTAATACTAATACCACTAGTGTATGTAAACAAAATATTAAAGATAGCAGTATTGAGCATTTGTGGAAAATAGAGAATAAGACTATATGATTTGATTTGATCTTTTGCAGCCCCATGGCTTTCGTAGCTCAAGCAATAGAGCTGTCATACTAAGACAAGTTTCTTGAATACAAATGGAAGTTCAACAAAATTAGGGACAACAAACTTACTTGACTCGCATGAATGGGTTAAACTGAAGCTCTTCACCAATCGTTGAAGGAATAGTTGGATGATTGTTGTCTCTTTGGCTCTGAAATAAAGAATTTAAAAAACTTAAATTAGTATAGAAACCTGCAATAAAAATCTGACTAAAATCAAGTTATAATGGTCAAGCTAAATAAATGAGATTTTTAGTTGTTAGGTATAAATCAGCAAACTCACCAATTATATATCCAATGTGAGGTTTAGACCAAAATCTAACCAGGATAAATAATTATACCAATAAAATCACTTTTGTCCCAACAATATCTCCAAAAGTTCTCAATGAACATTTTATTTTACTGTGAAACAAAAAAATATACAATTTGTATATACCAGCAACACATCATAACAATCATATTTACACAATATCTACAGTCTTAAAGCTTTGCGGTGGTGTAATAAACATCATAATTCTTCTTAAAATCATTTACATCTATTGATAGCACTACATATTCTGGTAAGCTATTCCATCACTCTATTACTAAAAAAGAATTTTCTGATATTCAATCTACTTCTACCATATATGTGTTGCCTCTCAGTCCCTTGTACCTCCTTCTAGTAAAAAATACATCAGGGTTTACTACTTTTAAAACATGCGTAATCTTAAACATTTCTATTAAGTCTCACCGATCCCTCCTATTTTCTAACAATGTTAACCCTAATACTTTTAGCTTATCTTCATAACTCATACTTTTTAAATCCGGTACTAACCCTATTCTGTTAATAATGCTCGCCTTAATTCCTGACCACTGACAATCCCTTTCTTCATGATTTTCAATGCATTTCTATAGTATAATCATTAGCGTTTTCCACACTCATTGCTCATACCAGGAATCGATCCCAAGACCTTCTGCGTGTAATGCAGATGTGCTAACCATTACACTGTCCAAGCAGACTCAATACAAGAGACTCGAGAAAAAAAAAATCTCTTCAATACGGGAGACTTGTGAAAAAATCCTGACAGAGTAAGAGAGAGATTGATCTTACCTTCTACCTTCTGTCGCTGATGATTGAAATTTAGTATGCGAGGATAGAGATCCTCGCATACTAAATTTCAATCATCAGCGACAGCTGCTGCTGATTGAAACAAAAATGTGATCTCAAGCTAAAAAAGTGTATATCTTTTGATCATCGTCTTCATCATCATGGTTGGACCACATTTTTTGGACCTCATTTGTCGCAAACCGACCCAAGCTCTGTGGCGCTTCACTCAGAATAAAGGTGATAAAAAGCTCTCTGCTAAAAATGGCTATCTAGCTTGTAAATCTGTGTTTTATATTTTAAATCTTTTTGCGTGAGCTTAATTTAGCAGCTATCTAGTTCTAACTTTGTGAAAAGGTGTCTACATTTATTCTAAATTTTGTATTTATAAACTTAATGGAAATTATACAAATTCTTATTTTTGTTCAATTTGGTCATAGGAAAAGGGGTTCACAAGTGAATAGCACTGTTACATACTTTCCGGACGAACCTCGCATATATAATTAATTAAAGTTAATAGGTAGTCCAAAGTCAGTTTTTTGGGCGAAAATGTCACAGTAATGCTAATTTTTCCCTGTTTCTCAAGTGTTCATTCTCCATAATGTTGACTAATACAAAACTGTTATGCATGCCATAATAAAGAATGTCCAATTCTGAATCTGTTGGTGTCTTATTTGTCATCGTTTGACTCGAAATGAATTTTACAGTGAATTTTCAATTTAATGTGTTTACAGTGCCCATACTACACTGTGACGGTTTTTTACTGTGGTCGAAAAAAAAGGTTTCTATAAATAAATGATTGCTGACACCTCCTCTCTAGATATATGTCTTTGGAACCAATATCACCTAGTAGAAAAATAAATGTTCTTCAGTTTTGTCTAAAATTTAAGCAAGTACACAATGTCTACATATTAAAAAAATGATGGCTTAGTGAACTAATTGGAGTAGAGAGGCAAATGAGGTATCAAAATGTTCAGAATAACAAGACATATAAGGGGAAACAGGCAGCAGATGTATAAGATCTTCTTGTAAAAACTGATTGGAGTACCTAATAGTAACAACACCTTGTCTCAGAAATTGAAATGAAAATAAATAAGAATCTACCTTTGACCAGGCCATCTTGTCTTTTATTGCCTCGTTGTTGGGTTCCACATGGGCTGCATACTTCAGGTTATTCACAGTGTATTCATGGCCACAGAAAACACGCTGTGTAGGAAAAATTAGTAAAATTATTATCTAGAGCAGTGGTCATCAACCTGGGTTCGAATGAACCTAAAGGGTTTGGAGAAAGATTTTGAGGAGTTCGTGAAAAAAAGGGTGTTCAGACCGGGTTCGTGAGTGAGGTTTGACAGAGAAGCTTGATCAAAATTGTTAATATTAGGTAAAACATTAATAACACAAAAAACATTTCAGTGTTGACAAAAATTTCATTTTGCGAACAGTGTCAAACCATTTTTACTCTCAAGAGATTGTTAGGTATTGTTTATATGAATTTACATTATATTAAACTACAGCATGCAATTTTTATGAAATGGTGTAGTTTTTAATAAAGGAAAATGAAAAGATATGTACATATATTATTAGGTAAAACATTAATAACATATTATCAAGATTGAGGGTTCTTTCTAAGTTTCTCAGTAATATTTGGGGTTTGTATTGTGAAAGAAGGTTGGAGGCCGCTCATCTTGAGGATATCAAATTTGCCAATGGAAGTAGTATTAGTTAGGGATTTCTTTTTCATTTTCCACATTTTGGTGAGTGTCTACCATGCAGGTGTATAAGACAGACATTTGATTTATAACAAAAACAAAAACAACTATGCAAATATTATACTACATCCAATGTGCTGGTACTATGACTAGAGGCCTGTCTACTGAAGCTCGATATGGACAGTTATAGGGCTTGGATGCAGTGATTTGTAGTCCTCTAAATACCCTTGTAAACCTCTTATAGTCCAGTATATATGGTAGTTTTGCCATTTAATAAAAGTGCTTCAGAATAAATAACTGTTTCTGACTAGAGATCTTTCTAACAACTTACTGTGTTTTGAGGCAAAGATGCAAGAACTTCAACCAAGGCGTGGTACATCTGCTGAGGGGTACCTTCAAAGAAACGGCCACAACCAGCAACAAACAAAGTATCACCTACAAACAAAATCAAAAAAAAAAAAAGAATCACATCAAAATCAGTTTTTATTAATATCAGGTCTGGTTAGTCACTCAATAGAAACTGTCATGTGACCAACGTTTTTTGGCAGCATGCTGTTTTGGGGGTGATCAATTAAAGAATTGGGAAAAGGAGTGATCACTGAATAAGTTACTTCACTCACCTTTTGTTGGCCAGTGATGACTAAAAAAGTCTGAATTTTCAAAAAAAAGTGTGAACGCAGCCGGATACACACTAATGTACCAATTTAGCATAAACTTACATTGCCAATTGGATACCCCATTAAACCCTAAAAGACTATATTTCAAAAAACAAAAAAGTTTTTTCTAGACATAAGGAGTAAATGTTTAAATTTTCAGCACTCTAGCTCCATTGGTGCAGTCTGTACACACAACACATACATACATAGTCAGCCACCTCACTTGAAAACTGAAGCAACCTATGTTGAAATTTTTGATGACAGTTGTTGTTGACGGTTTCTAATAGATAGATAGATAGATAGCCAGACACCTCACTTGAAAACTGAAGAAATCTATGTTGAAATTTTTGATGACTGTTGTGGTTGACGGTTTTTAATAGATAGACAGCCAGATTCACTTGAAAACTGAAGAAACCTATGTTGACAGTTTCTAATAAATTGTGAAGTTCATATGGTTTTACAGAAATAAATGGCACTTCAAAAATTAGAATACTTAATTTGTGGGTTTGAGGTCCTTGTCAGAGATAATTAGATACGGAAAAAATATAGATAAAAATACAGGGCACGTAGGGTATTTGAGGACATATCATTACCAAGTTATTGTTATGTTAGGGGGTTTGATGATATCCCATATACGACTTGTGTGTTGCACTGGTGTGTATAGTTGGAACTGGTCGGATATCATTTGATGTTCATTCTTCGTTTGTGTGCTGTGGCTTTTGCTAAAAGGAACTGATATGAAAGTCAACTGGTTCATTGAGAAAAACAAAGTCCGATTTAAAATAGTATGTTCATTTTATTCGACTTTACTTGTAGCGACTGGTCTCTTTGTAGGTTAAAGTTCTCATCCAAAATATTGTTGGATTTTGAATTGTCAAACAATGTCAAACAAACAAAGTATAGCTGCTACTGTGTTTCTCTTTTAAACTCGGTAAGTCGCATCTATCTCATATTTTTACACTTCATGTCAAAAAGCTGTGCAGGCAGTGACTGGGCCGCGGACACAAGTCCTAGCCTTGGAGAGCTAGTCCTGGTCTCTTTCCCTTCTCCTTTCTCCTCTATTTATCGGTATGCCCATTTTTCCTTCAAACTAATTCATATGCCTTAATTTTTTCAGATATATTTTATGCAGGTTATAATTTAACCCAATAAATGAAAAGACATGCTGTTATTGTTGCCGTAAGTGCACAACACAGCAATTTAGAAATTGCAAACTTTTTGAATGTTGCCAAATCATTTGTTCATAAAGTTCAGAAGGAGTTGGAAGCCTCCGGCGGGGATGTTTCACCTGTAGCTAAGTGAAAAAGGCATTCTCAATGTTCTGACACTATCAGGACACCAGAGTTTGTGCTACAGGTCCAGAATATTATTGATGATGACCCCAGAAAGTCAATGAGGGCCATTTCCAGAGATCTCCAGGTATCAGAGGGCACTATCAGAACTGTGGTGCACGAGGACATCCGATACAAGTCATATCTGATGAGGAGAGGTCAGTTCATGTCCGCTCAAAGTGGTTACTCAACAAGGTCAAAACCTCTGAAGAACCTGGCATGCTCTGGTTTTGGCCTCCCAACTCGCTAGATTTAAATCCCCTGGACTACTACGAGTGGAGCATTGTTGCGAGGGAAACCAATCAACATTCCCACAATACCAAAGATTCACTGAAGGCCGCCATTGTCAAGAATATGTCAGAAATGACTAACGACCATATGATTCAGGCATGCCAACACTTCCTGTCCCGCATTCAAGCAGTCATTGATGCTGAAGGCGGTTAAATTAAATAAACTTGTAAAATAGCTATTTAAGAACAGGTGTAGAAATCTTTGTGAAAATATAATTTTCTTTTGCTCAGATATGTTTGTTTTTCTAAAAAATTAAATTTGTCCTCAAATACCTTACGCACACTGTATATAAAAAGAAGGGAAAAAATCTTACCAGTGAAAGCAGCAGGCTGTTCACAATCATCACTCGTAACAAAGTAACAAATATGGCCCGTTGTATGGCAAGGTGTAAACAGGCATTTGATACTCAAACTACCCAGCTAAAAATAAGGAAAAAAAGAATTAGTATGGAACTAATTAACTGATTCCTACAGGGCTCTGGAGTCGGAGTCATGGAATTCAGAAGCAATTATTAGGTAACAGGAGTCGGTAAAAATGTGCTGACACCAACTAAATGAAAATTGTAATATAATGCACTAAAATTTCTGATTTCACAGATATTAACTTGATTAACCTATTTTTTCTTTTTAGGATATATCTTAATTTACATTGAAGGCTGATTTTAAGTTCTTTGCAATTTTTAGAACATTACATATTTATGGACTTTATATCCCTTGCACAAATTCACAATGGTAAAAAGAGCAAAGTCAGCAGTTTTTGAACACTTTACTATCACAACAGAGGGGAAATATCATCTGTGTCAGTGTATTGCAGAAGATGATGATAGTGAAGAAGTTTTAGTCGGAATCAGAGTTGGCACATTTTTACTGATTCAGACTCCAGTGACTCAATAATTGCTTCCGACTCCACAGCCCTAGATTCAAATAAATACTAACATTTCATTTTTGGAGCTCTTTTTTGACAGCAGTTAAAAGCATCATTAAGCCAGCTTCAGTGTAGTTGGGCTGGGTTTAAACTAATATGAAAATTGGTAGTTAAATTTGGTATGTCCGATATCAGAACAAAGATTATTTTTTTAAAATATTGATATTCTTGGATGTGACTGTCTTTTCACTTAAGCTGTTCCATGCGTTTGCTACTCTTGCTGAGAAGAAATTTTTTCTAACACCAGTGGAGGTCTGAATTTGTAGTTTATGGCTGTGTCCTCTGGTTTTACTCCACATAGATGAAGTCAGCATTTTCTTATCAGGGCATTTTGAACAATGAACGTCAGTATCCACTCTATGTATGTTGTTCCGGATTCTATAGACCTCTAGTAGGTCAGCACTTCTGTATTCAAGGGCCTCTAGTCTTAATCTTTCAGTGTAAGATATATCTCCCAGCCTCAGAATGGTCTTGGTGGCTCTCCTCTGAACTCTCTCCATGGCATCTGAGTTGTACTTCATGTAAGGAGACCATATGCAGGAAGCAAACTCCAGATGGGGCGTACCAGAGACTTATACAGTAGTAAGAAGCTAAGACTAGTTTTCTAACCACTATGCCATGGCAAGTTGCCTAAACTTATTTATGGTTGAGTTAGTAATGTTAATTTCTTGTTTCGCTCTAAGGCAAAAATATTTTTTTAAATATTTTCTTTTACCTTAAACTCGTCCCCGTGTTTAACCTTCTTAGTTAGGGCTCCAATGCGTTCATCCCCTCCAAAAACATCAAGGCCCGAAACTAGCTTGACAAGACCTTCATTACCACCAGCATGATCCCTGGAAAATAAAAATAATAGATATCTACATTTTGCTGTATTACAGTAACAAACGCACAAACAGAAATCGGATCATAATAATGGAGATGACTCACTTTTCAAAGCCAGCTAAGGGCAAAGTTTATTGAGTCCACCATCAAAAGTTGATCTGACGATTGGGACTATTTTGACCAATCATGGCTAAACAAGCTAACATTTAAATAGTTCTTCAGATGTTTGAACACCTTCTTGCTGTTTGTATTGTTAACACAACGTTTCGGCTGATCCATTCTTCAGCCTTCTTCAGGGTAATATCCAAGTGTGATGGGGATAAACAGAAGTTTTTTAATTTCAAAGGGGGTAACCCTTATAACGTAGGAATCCAATGTTTTTTTGTCTTTGTCTTGTCGGGTTTGGGTCTGTTGAGCAGCAGAAGCCACATCGTGTTAACAACACAAACAATAAGGAGTTCAATCGTCCGAAGAACTATTTGAATGTTAATGACCCTTCTCATAACTATAGAACAACACAAACAACAAGAAGGAGTTCAATTGCCCAAAGAACTATTTGAATGTTAATGACCCTTCTCAAAACTATAGAAAATAAGCTAACATTTGTTATTTTCATACTTAACCTATTTACTCAAGCACAATGCGATCTCTAATATAATTTTTGTAGCTAAAATTCAGTAATATATTATGTTATTTTTTTTACACACAAATATAATGTTACATAGCAATTTTAACCAAGAGTTTTAATATTAAATTTCTCGCATTGTAAAAAAAGTAAATACAGCAACTTTTAAGTTAAAAAAAGGATTATTAGAATTTTAATAAAATTAATAAGAAAAATATGTGAACCATAACAATATGAAATATCAGATTATTATTTATTAATCACTGCTACCCACAACACTGATTTATGTGTTCTGACCTTTATATCTATCTATGTATCTGGGGACCCAACTGTAACCATTCATAGTAGAAACTTGAAATTGTGCACACACACACACAGACTCCCCTCAATGAGTAGGGAAAATGGTTTTCTTGTTTTTTGAAAATTACCCTCCTCTAAATAGGTTTTTAGAGAGGGGAATACAATGTGCAATGTAAGTTTATGCTAAATTGGTCACTAGTTTGTGCCCACTTTTTGAAAATTCAGACCTTTTTTAGTGATCACAGCCCAACAAAAGGCAAGTAACTTATTCATTGATCACCCCCTTTTCTAACTTTTTAATTGATCACCCCAACACATATGTGGATGGCGGTGATTCATAATTTCCCTTGGAATGCTAGTTCAATTATTTATTTACAATTTTCTTATTAGTTTAATCCCACCCTAAAAATAAACTGAACCTGGCTCAATGATGCAGTTAAATTCTGTCAAAAAAGCCTATTTCAAGTACATTCAATATATATTACTGAATTTTAGCTACAAAAATTATATTAGAGATCGCATTGTACTCAAGTAAATAGGTTAAGTATGAAAATAACAAATGTTAGCTTGTTTAGCTGATCGGATAAAACAATCCCAATCATTGGATCAATTTTCGACGGCGGACTCATTAAACTTTGCCCAGTTAAGTAACTTAAAACTTGTATCTTTGAGCATTACAGATTTTTACATATATTTTAAATATACATTGAGAATAGTTTGCAACAAGGTAAATAGAAAGAAAAAATGCAAAATCAGTCAAAGATAACCATATTTCAAACCAGTTTACTGCTAAGAGCTGCTCTTTATGCTGGCAAACCAAATCACACTTCTGTTTCAGTGTTTTCTTGATAGCATCAGGTAGTCCCACACGGTTTGACCTGACAGTCATATAGATTTGCTTCATCCATTCATACAGTGGAATGTCAGAAAACAGGTAAGATTATTGTCTACTGTTGCTAATGCTGGTACAGTTGAGAAAGAAAATTACAAGAAAGTAAAGAAGAATGTTCCCAATGTTGTTATTGCTTAGAATGCTGTTATTGGTGGTGTGGATAAATCAGATCAGATGACTGATCAGTATGCGTGTGATCTTAGAAGTAGAAAATGTTGGAGAAAGGTTATGTTTCACCTGTTTGACAGAACCCTAACAAATGCCTATATCCTATACAAGAAGAATCCAAACTTACAAGAGAACTCCTCTGACTCATTTAAAATTCATCATATCAGTTATAGAAGGACTTATTGGTGGGTATGAGGAACCGCGCAAAAGGGTAGTCAGGCCCAGCATTGGTGATCCATTAGCAAGAAGATCTGCTAGGCATTTCATCAGTAAAAAGCCAGAGGGTAAGAGGATGAAATATGCATATTGTGCCAAGCCAAAAAAAGTTACAAAGGCACCAGAATTGGTACACAGTGTAAGGAATGCAGAGTTGAGTTGTGTTGCAATGAGTGCTTTGATAAATATCACAAATGAAACAAATTTGCAGTAGACATGTATGAAAAATGTTATTCATACACTTGCTGAAGTCTTAATTGTAACCACATATATGGTTAATAAACAGTTAATACAACAAAATATATTATTTGATTTTAAGAGGAATTGTTGTTACATTATAGTAATTTTTTAGTTTATTCATGAAAAAATTCACTGAGTGGTACTGTATTGTGAGAAAAAGTAGTCTCATTACTTACCAACGGTCAGGCAAAAAGGGGAGGTAAAATCTCTGGCCTTCAAATGGAAGTCTGGAAAAGGCTAGCCGGTGTAATTTTAAACTTTCTTATAGATTGTAGAAGTCCCGAAAGTAACCGGAAGTCCAGAAACCAATTCACTGTGCATGAATGGAGGGTAATTCAAAATGATCTGTATAACCCCCCCCCCCCTCAGTAGCCAACCAATTAGCAGTCAGCAGCACAAGTAGCAGAAGTTGGAAGTTACCAAGAATTAAGACCATAGCATTCGTTACCCCACCCCCGAGACAGGAGTTGAGTTGCCATGCTTCTGTCACCGTTATTAACAGACAAAAGATCAAACAAGGGCTTTGTCGCAAGAAAAGGGATTTTTTTCGACGTCAATAGACAAGGTAAGGTTTTTTTGCTTCCTCTTTTCGCTGACCGTTTTCAAAAGTTGAATTGGGTTCCTTTGACTTTGGATCATTTGGAATTAGTTACTTGGCAACACAATTATTTCTGATAGTATATCTATAGTAGAAGAAATTGACTGGTAAAAGGTAAATTGGTGTAATGGTTACAATGGCTAAGCTTTCACATTGTTAGTGTTCTACTTACCAATGGTGATGAGTTGTAAGAACTGTGGTGAGTTTTACCCCTTCTTCTTCAACAGCAGACAAAATCTGCAAATTAAAACATTATTGTTAACAACAGCAACTTTGGAAATATCATGCATCTTTACAATATAATAGAATATGAAATAATTCACCAAAACACATAATTACTGACATGTTTTTCTTTATTTGTTTGTTTATTTATTTGGCTTGTCACGCTGAAGGAAACTGATATATAAAATTAAGTAGAACTGCCTTGATTTCAACTTAGCAGTGTGATGACTTACCAATGAGCCAAGGATACACTGATGACACAGTGTTGGGATTTTAAGCATTAAGTCTGTCAGTCAGATTGTATACATTGGGGAAAGGGGACAATACATCAAAGCATATAACGGCCTACACAGAATTGAAAAAACAAAAAAACAAATTTGACGACACGGGTACACTATATTTTAATATTGGGTGACAAAAAAGTTTGTTAGATTATTGTTCTCAATCCGCTGTCCATGCTAGGGAATATCAAAAGGCTGAAACCATGGTGACTATAACAATCAAGATGAAGAAATTAATCTGAACAGATGAATGTATAATATTGATAATTCCACATCTCAGAAATTCAGACAGAAAACTATTGAAAAGTCTTTTGGTGGTGTAGCACCTTGGCCTCGACCTCTGCTCCATGCCGAGCCTCAACCACTCCCATGTTGTATTTGAAAGCCAAAGTCAGATGCACAATAGCATGGAAACAGGAACACGTGATGCTGCTACAAACAATAAAAAAGCATTTATTCGAAGATCAATTTGATATTATCGTCTTCTCTCTGATGTGGGACTTCTAAAATCTACTAGGTCAAATGTAGGTCAGGATTATTGCTTTTCTTGTGAGGCTAAGAAAATGTCTGCAGTCCACTACTGGTAACCGAGCAGAAGATTGAGGGTTTCAGTCTGGAGAGTAGAACTAAGCTCTGTCTCACTCTGTAGTCTCTAGTTTTCATTGAGACCTGTACAAGTTGCTTTCGATTGCTACTATTCTGCAGTACAAGGCTTCTTTGCCTTCTCCGCCTCAAATACAAAAGTGACAAGGATTCGCCAGACGTCTGGTTCCAAAACTGACTAGAATGCAAAAAACAACTTCTTTTATAAAATAAAAGAAGTTTCTAGGGTTGGGTCTGATGGACTCGGGAAGACATTCAATTTTACTAGTGACTTCTTTGACCACTACCACACCTGGGTTCTACATCTCGTCTACCCAGACTTCCACCCCTTCTCTATTGTCTGTTATGTGTCAAGAACCACTTCAGGGTTTCTGATCAAAAGGGCTCCACACCGAGAACACTGTCCCATCTCAGCCCAGAATATCTCTCCTTCTCTATTCTCAAAATTGACATGTCAACAACTCCATCTGGCCTTTCTCAACCTTTCTCGGCTAATATTTTTGATAAACAACTTTTGTTCCCATTTCAAGCCTCAAACAAAAGTACTTATTCTGATACAATGTAACTCTTATGTATTTGTAAAATCTAACATAACCATAGTATCACAGTGGTACAGAATTTTAAAATGCCCATGATTAACTATTTAACCGACTTTCGAGCACGTTTTAGAACAACAATCCAAGACGTCATGATTTAAGACAATGTTGTGACATGATTTAAGACAATGTTGTGACGTGATTTCAAATCACCTAAACAATATTTTTTTTCAAATCTGGATTACATCTGATGTTTCCCTTTGATAAGTGTCAGACGAAAAAAGCTTTTCAGGAACTATTTTGTCTAGTGTCATGAATATATATGGGTCATTCCGTGTCAAGTGGACCAATTTTGGGAAAGTTCCCCACGCGACCATCTCAGATTTTACTGTAACTTTGCTCAGATGTTCATTTGGGTTTGAAATGAAGTCCTGTAAAACTTTAGCTCAATATCTTTACTCGTTCAGTCACTATGGATCCAAGAACAAGGACTACTTTGGTCAAAGCGACGATGACCAAATCTTATTTTCAACTAGCAACCATTCCACAACAGGAACTTTTACTGCACTGACAATTTGTTTTCAGGGTCACCTTTATATGTAGATTTTGAAAATGTTATCAGCCTAGCCCTAGAAAGCATCATTTTTTCAGAAAATGATGTCAAATTGGGCTCCAAATTTCATTGGTATTTCCGAGAAGCCATTTTTAAATAATCATTACTCAGAACCTAGCCAACTTTGTGTGTTCTGTCTGGCAAGGAACAAAGTGATGCCAAACGCACTACAAAATGTTACAATTTGGATCTTTCTAGTTTTTCTAGATCCTGAGATATAAGGTCTAAAAAATGGCCCAAATTAAAGAATGACAAAAATGCACCATTTTTAAAGGCAAAAGTGTACATGTGGAACAATCTGCACAATTTTCTACCAGGAAACACTGCAAATAGCAATGTTTAAAATACTTGGGACTAGATTTTCAAGTTGGTGTCTTCATATTCTAATCAGTGGTTGAAATGGAGGGGGTATGCAGGGATACAGCATATACCTACATCTCAATTTCCAGGTTTTTTGTATGTTCAATGTCTATTAATGGAGACTTTAACATATACCTAGCCCCCAAATTTGACCACTGGTCCACTTGACATGGAATGACCCATATGTATGTTATAAATCTATATGAGTATTTATAGTTATCTTTGTCTAAACACGGGCATTTTAAAACTATTGTTATGTGTATGTGTGTAGTTTGTATAATACACACAGTATTATATAAACTACAGAGAAAAGACTGACAAAAAAAAAAGAAAGAAAAAATATTGTAGTAAAAGGAAGATAACGACAGAGACTATTCATTTTATCATTTGTAGATCAAACAAAAAGGGACACATTTTACCAAGATAAACAAATTCCTGTCTCTGAAATGTTCAAAGTTACTTACATTCGATAAAAATTAGGATGATTTTTTGATT
The DNA here is from genome assembly GCA_006491835.1 of Architeuthis dux. Taxonomy (NCBI): domain Eukaryota; kingdom Metazoa; phylum Mollusca; class Cephalopoda; order Oegopsida; family Architeuthidae; genus Architeuthis; species Architeuthis dux. The sequence continues at coordinate 655,727 of VCCN01004995.1, read as the reverse complement.
TTTTAAACAAACAAATTATCGAAGTTACTAAGATACTTTCTCCTGGAAACATAAAAAATATTTTTTGTGCTTTCAATCCAACTATTCTTCGTAAAATTATGTTTTGACTTTTATAGCGATTAGAGTTTAAATTTTACAGTCATTCAGTAACTGTCATCTTAGCATATTAAAAAACAGAAAAAGAAGGTTGTTTTTTTTTAAACTAACAAATTTTTGAAGTTGGATTGAAAGCACGAAAAATACTTTTTATTTTTCCGGGAGAAACTATCTTAGTAACTTCGAAAATTTGTTAGTTTAAAAAAACCCCCCAAAACAACCCATTTTTTATTGAATGTAAGTAACTTTGAACATTTCAGAGACAGGAATTTGTTTATCTTGGTAACACTGCTGACATATCAGTGACATCAATGGTGTCGAGGCAAAATGTGTCCCTTTTCGATTCAACAATTTCCAGGGTGCCTGATCTAAACTTGATCCGGACAAACTACACTCTAATCCTAGGCAAAGGGCTGAGGAGAGACAATTTAATCCTAGGCAGAGTGCACATACTCTGATGCTAAGTAGAAGTGCCAATCCATATGTAAACGATTCCGTCATTTCTGACGGGTACTATGCTAGTTAATAAAACAAATTAACCTATTGAGATTTTATGGTTCATCAACAACTACATGCACAGCATATCAAAACATTATTTCTTAATTGGGTACACTTTTTTTTTAATACTGAAAAAGAATGCAGATGATTCTTTCAAATTGAAGTGGTGAACAAGACTGACCTTTTCTAATTATAAATCTAGGAACAAGTCAATCAGATCGGATGATATTTTTTACTGGGTTGGACTCTATTTATTTCATCAGTAATGCTGGGTATCTTCAGTAGTTTTGAACACATCATTATTATACCTTTCCAACTCAAAATTTGTTCTATAAGGGGGACATCAAATTCTGGAGCTGTCGAGGTGGTGCATAGGGCAAAAAAGGTTAAGAATCACTGTGGTAGACCCTTTTTAAGATCAATGGGAACTTCATGAAAATTGGATTTGTTCTGTTGGAAGCATGCTAAGTTGGATTTAAACTTAAAAATTCAGGTATGTAAAATTTTATTGATAATATCTTAATTTAATCAATTTTAGAATGCTGCAAATGCATTCTGTTCATTTTACGTGAAAAAACATTGATCATTTCATTTGTGCTTTCTTGTGGACAATGGAAAAGCAGTTTTCAGTTCATTGAATGTGACAGGTACTTTGTTGCAGAGAAAGCCTGCCTCAACGTCAGTGTCAAAGTTCATGACAAGTTTCATTTTAGTATTAGAACTATGTCGACAACTTGGAAGTAAAGCCTTAGATTTTTATAACTAAAAAGCAGGGTTCCAGACTAACTTTTTTCACCACCGTCCCGAAAAATAATTTTAGCCATCCCAAAAGAAATGTAAACCAATCCCAAAAAACAATTTTAGTTTTTTTTTTTTTAAATCCCTTAAAAAAAAAAAAATGAAAGTAGATATCTTCACTGGGATGCCTCTGGGACAGAAGTGATTTAAAAAACAAAAAAAAGATTTAAAAAATTTTTTTTACAAAATCACTTCCATCCCAGAGGCATCCCAGGGAAGATATCTGTTCATCCCGAATACATTTTTACCGACGACAGGACAATGTTAATTTTGAGCCCTGCTAAATAGCACTCTGCCCACACCATCCACAAACTAAAAGATTGAATGATAGATGATATTGTTTTTACTGGATTCTGACTATATATTTCACCAGCCATGCTAGTCTCTTCAGGAGTCTTGAAATAATGTGATTTTGTTTTAAACTAACATATTTTTGAAACGACCGCATCAATTTCTCACGATGAACGTTGTCAAGAGAAATAATGTTGTCAAAGGAAACAATTTTTTTTTAAAAGAAGAGACAGTGTTATTGTGGATTACATAATCCTATATTCAAGCCCTTGTGCTCTGAATTGAATGCTTGGATTTCTCGAGAACCCGCTGCACCAAACAACTTCAAACTCAACACTGCAGTGTGTTGTCAAGAGAAATAATGTTGTCAAAGGAAACGATTCTTTTTTTTAAATATTTTTTTTTCACACATCAAAAGCCTGAATGATAATTGAATAAAACTAAAAATTTCCGAAAAGAAAATTATTTTACTTAATTTTACTGTTTTTTTTAATCCCAAAGCAAGAGCAGTTCTTGGATATTATTCTAAAAAAGGTAAACATAATTAGTATCCCCAGAGATATATCTGTAAAATGTGTAAAACTCAACGAAAGCATCATTATATAAAATAGATAAATCATCAAACTAATAAAAGGTGGGGTAGGAATCATATGAAAAAAAATTCTTCTTCTCCGAAATTTGGAATGGAAAATAATTGTTTTTTAAATTCACCCTTTAATAAATAAGTATCGAAAATTTTATTAAAATCAAATAATATGCTGATTTTTGCCAGACTTAAAAAAATTTCTTACGTGTCGATTTCACGCTGAAATTTTCGTCCATGTTGTTCATACCTAATTATTAGATGAAGTATTATAACACAATATTTCTAATAATTTTGACTAGTTTTACCTTTCATCTTGATTTTTATTTTTTATAACAATTTCAACTCCAGCCATGATTCTACAGCTCTGAATAAACAGCACAATTAGAAATAAAGAGTAAGCCTCTGATGACAATTCACTATCATTGTTAGGAGTGAGTTTAAAAGTTGGATGAAGTAGAGTTTAAACACCCTGAAATTGACCGTCTACACACTAAAGGAGTAAGGATGTCATAAAAGCTCTGATTTAAACTTTTAAAAAATACCATTAATAAAAATAATACTGTAAATTACAAGAAAATCGAACTGATTCATGTAGAATTATTTTAATTTTAATTTCCTTAAAATACAATCGATTTTTGTCTTCCTTTCAACATATTTATTTTATTTAGGAATTTTTCATTTCCAGGTATTCATTTTTTGGTGATGAAATAATGAATGAAAACCACTTTTTTCGTCTTGATCTTCAAATGTCTGTCAACTTTAATATCAAAACTGATTAGTCCTTTCATCTTTCATTAATATCTTTTATTATTTCAACATTATTCATTCAGAATTAATTTTTTTTGTTTTAAACTTAAATGTTTAACATTGTAAACATTTTTTAGTATAAAAACTCTAAAAATGCTTCTGTTTTCTTTCTTTTTTGCTCATAATTTTTCTGGACTGGATGAAAAAAAGTTTTAAAAACTTTGAGATTATTAATTTCTTAATTTTAAACTTGTCAAAAAAAGGTCCATGAACATTAAAGCTGCAATCTTCCCTAAAAAACATGTCGTTTTTTGTTTATCTTGGTAAGACTGCTGACATTTCAGTGATGTCACCGGTGACGAAGCAAAATGTGTCCATTTCAATTCGGTCAATTTTGGGGTGCTTAAACCCTACTTCATCCTAAAAGTGTAACTCGGCTTCTTCAAAACCATTAAAGTCTCTGTAGCTGAGTTGTTATGGCAGCCGGGCATATACCGGACTCCCTCTGACAATGAGGTGTGAGTTCGATTCTCACCGGAGGCTTACTCTTTATTTCCGATCACACTGTTTACTCGTAGCTGTAGAATGATGGCCCAAGTCAAATTGATTAGAACAACTAAAAATTAAAATGAAGGTAAAAGCAGTCAAAATTGATAAAATACCAGCAGAATGATGACCCTAAGCCATCAAAATTAATAAAATAACCGTAGAATGACGGCACAAGTCAAAATTAATTAAAAAAGTACACAAAATTTGAGGCAATTATAATTAACTGCTCCCATTTATCTTAATTACCGTTTCTGGAGCCACAGGGTCAATAGCTGCGCAGAGTTTGGTAGCCTCATCAATAAGCAGGTACATGTAATTGTCCTCCAAGGCTGGAATTAGTCGAATTTTCATGTCTTTCTGAGTAACAATAATTTGACTCGAATGAAATGATGCACAGCAAAAATGTGCAGATGTAGTAGCAGACCCTCTGGTCCTCCAAAAACAATTTCTAAAAGTTGCTGCAAAAGAAAAAGAAATTTAATTAAGACATTGGATTCCAGATAATCTACCAATAGATCTGTAACGGATACATTTGTATTTTTGCACACACACACTCTGGTCATCAAGTAAAACCACTTGACATATTACTGATACTATTGTTCGGACTGAGATCCTCATCTTGGTTGTCATTTCCACAACGTTTCGGCCGATGTACCCTCCGGCCTTCTTCAGGTGTCAAGTTTTGTCGGTAACTTACCGGAACTATTGAACTGAACCCTTTATTTGATCCATATACTGTCCTCATTCCACTATCCATGTCCTAGAAATTATTTTGTGGTTAATTTTTCAGTTGTGGTGCTCCTGCCTGGGATTGAACCCACAACCTACAGATGACTCAACAGTCAGACGCTTTTTAACCAACGCTTTAGTTATCTAGGCCACCGGCCGAAACGTTGTGGAAATGACAACCAAGATGAGGATCTCAGTCCGAACAATAGTATCAGTAATACTAACACCTCATCTCAGAAATACCGAACTCACTTGACATATATTTGTATTTTTGCACTCACACACTCTGGTCATCAAGTGAAACCACTTGACACATATTTTCCTTCAGAACACCAAGGTTTTATTTCGAGAACCAAAGTTAATCTTTCCAAGTACAACTCTTGATAACCAAGTTTACTCGACATGGAAATACGGCACTTGACTCGAAATACGATACCCATTGTAGACAAAAAGTTTAGTGAAACCTTGTACCTTGTCTATTCACATCTTACCTAGACCGTTGACAACAACCACACCAAAAAGACAACATTTCGACCAGACACTCACCTCTTCCTATAAGAAGACAAACTATTTTCCAATCTTTGTTCAGTCCAGATTTGTTGACTAAACAAATTTATGGCTGTTCCACATTTACCTCTGATTACATACGTATGCATTCATACATACACACTCTCCCTTCCTTAACATCTTCAACAAACTAAGGACACTTACTAAGTAGTAAACCAAACTCTTTACATGCATTCTTTCTTCTTCTCAACAGATGAGAATTACCTTATTGTTACGCCTTCTGTAAGAAATATACTTATTATTATTGTTAAACCTTGTCTGTATATTTATTTATATTGAATATTACCATCTTCTCCATGCATTGCATCCCTCTTACTACTGCAGGAACAGACAGACAAAGAAAGATACATCGAATCTTTTCCAGCGCATATCGCTAACATTACATTACCTTTCTCTCTAGTATCAACAGCAGTCTAGCTTAATACAGCAGTCCATTATAAGTACTACTACTACTATTATGACTAGTAACTTACTGCTACAATCCTTGTTATTGTTTATACCATTAACTTTTCCATTTCACAAGGAGTCAGATATATTTAATAATAGTCCTAATTAAATTAATATTAACTAAATTATAGATATATAACAGAGTGGGAATAATAGAGTAGTTCTATTAGCTAAATTATTTTATTAGTATAACTTAAATAAATTAAAATATTACTTAGAAATATTACTTATTTTATTACCATAAATTAAAATATTACTTACTTTATTAAAAAAAAGATTTTCCTTTTTTGCTAGCCAGAAATCAAAGTTATAACTTTTCTTCCTATGACATTTTTTCTTTTTGTACTGCACGATAGGTTCTCGGTCGTTTCGACAAATGACATGTCGCCAACACACAGTCATCCAACAGCAGTTTCATCCTGTAGACGAATTGGAGACAACCTGTTTGGCAAACAACACTTTTGCCGACTCTGCTTTTCGCCGACTGCCTTTTCGTCAAATACATTTTTTTTTTACCATTTAGAGGTTAAAAAACAAAAAAACATTGAAATTTCTAAAAGATCATTTTATTTTACCTCTTAAATAACAACATTGGAAGAACAGGATGACAAAAAACATTATATTATAAAATTAATTTTTGCGACTGATCCAGCAGACATCGACACCCTAATATTTAAAAAACGTAAATAAACTTGAAAGAAGAGTTTTTCTTGGCTTTGCTAGAAAGAAAAAAATGCAAATTTCAGTCAAGAAAAACGGAAAACAAATTATCATTAATTATTAAGTAAAGCGTAAATTAATTAAGCTTATTTGTAAAGCAGGTTTTTAGATGTTTAATTTTACATGTTGTCAATAACAACAACAAATTACTTCTTCCTTTGTAAGCAATTTTTAAAAAAAATTTCAATTAAATTAATAAGATTTCTGCTACTTGAATACATCTGAAACATTGTTATTATGAAGTGTTTTAATTATCAATAAATATAAACTTTTACAAATTTTGATGAGACTACTTTTTAAAAAAGAATTGATTATTTTTTGTTTAATTACATAAAATACATTTCATCAAGTATGGTAGTGCGTAACTCAGAAATTTGAATTATCCCCCTTCGATTTATCAGTAGATGTTGAAAAAAACAATTAGTTGTTGACATTTCCTCTCATCCATTAAAAGATTTTTAATTTAAAACCAACTAGGTTACTTGACCTTTGAACTGTGTTCACCCATAAACGACACCCCTGGTAATGTATTTTTCAATAAGTTTTCTGTGGAAAATAAGAAATATTTTCACAAAATCCAGTCAATTAATCATTAAATTACCTAATTTTCTTTGAATCAAATTCCTCTGAGGTCAATTCTATTTATGAAAGAATTTTAAAGATTGACTTCATTTCTTCTGATGACAGATCCATCAATTATGGCGGAATCAATATTTTTTAGTCATAAATGTAAACACGACCTTAATCGGCTCAGAAATCCACTGTGAGTACGCAAAAGTATTTTTTCTTTTTTTGACGACTAACTTTATGCTTTTTTCTTGCAATTATAACCAAAATTAAACCTTCATTCAAAGAATTTTAATTATTGTGTTGGTTTCTCACTTCCAAATATTCACACCATATTATGACCTCCCATAGATCTCTCAGTTGAGAACCCTTTTCGAATACTTTTAGAAAAAAAAGGCACCACAGGATTCCTGCCTAAATCTACCAAGATCAGACATCAACATTAGGCTCCAGGATTTTCTAACCAATCAGAGAACAGCATTTCACAATATAAGCAAATGCTTTTACACCATTTTGAGGAATTCCTGCCCACACATTCACATGTGGGTATCCCCAAATTAAAACTGACCGTGTGTCACATTCTCTTCTAGTGGGAGATCAGATAATTAGGAATTAGAAACAGCAGGACACTTAATCCCCATGACACACTGTCAGGAGATTTGCTGATTCTCACACATACACATTTCATATACCTTTCCTCACAATACAAACATTCAGTTCTACTTCTTAGAACTATTTTTTTAACCTTAAGTAGGAACCTTCACAAACCTTAATGCACTTCCATTTGTATATTTCATGTATAATAAATATCTTTTATTATATATTTTATAATTTTGCATTTTCATTCATGCTTGTATTTTTATCTATTTGTCCGTATGTCAATTTCAGCATTCCCTTCTTTCCCACAATCACCAATCCTTTATTGTCAGGCCAACATTCTATACCATATACTATTGTCCCCACTTCTAGCAACACGCTAATGGTTAATATACATACAACGTACAAGTGAGCGACACACGTTTCCCCACCTAGGGACATAGACACATTGACTTACTTTACTTCTAACCAGTGTTGCCGATTTAGCGCATTTCTTGTTTTGGCTGTGCAAAAAGCGCTAAATTGGCGCGTTTGTGCCTAAAACATTTTGGCCGTTTTTGGCTACTTTTGTTTTAATTGGTTACCATTTTTAGCCATTTCTGTCAATTAAAAAAAAAATTTGCGCTTTTTGACAGTCAAACTAGCGCGAAAATATTTTTGGAGTTGGCAACACAGCTTACAACCCTTACCGACGAATAGGCATATGGCTCATTCCGACCTAACATCAGAAAACTTTATATACATTTATCTTTTGGAGTTCAGCTTAATAATTTCTCTCCTTTACAAACTACAATTGCAATACGTTTTAATGAACGTTAAGAAAAGTGCGTGATAGTGCCTAAAATCAGCATTCGAATTCCTGACTCGGCTAGTGTCCGAAAGCCGTAAAATTTCCCGAATGAAAGAAAAACCTGAATTCGTTTTTCCATTCATCAAATAGGCGTTTCGCCGTTTACTTTCATTTATTTGAAATGTTATTTTATTTAAAACTGAATTTATTTATTATGGGGGATGTTAAACACATTTCTTAGACAAAAAAACTGGTTACTCGAACAAAACAGAAAAAATAACAGCAGTTTGTTTTAACGCAATAGCAATTTAGCATTTATTAAAAAAAACTTACTGGTAAATTTAGGCGATCTTTCGTTTTATTTCAATAAAAGGGGAAGCAACTCTCACTTGAATATTTTACAGACATAAAAAAACGATCGCCGTTTAACCTTATATAAGAGAATACAAAATCTCAACGATGGTTCTGTAATTATTTTAATATAATTTTTGGAAACCATTGCACTAAATTGAAACAAAAAGCGTAAAACAGACTGGGGGTGTTACATATTTGAGCTTTTTATTAAAAAATGACATATTTAAACTTAATGCTGACAAGAAAAAAGAAGGGACATTCTATTACGATAGAATGTAAATTGTAAAGTAAATAGACTGACAGGCCAAATAAAGAAAAAACTAATCTTTAACAGTTTTGATAAAGAAAGTATGTCACGTTCTGGGACAGTCGCAAAGGTCGTAGGGGCGCACTCCAAACTGAAAAAATAGTCGTCAGAATACAACCGGGGGCGCTAATTTTAAGTCTCGCCTAGGGCGCATGAATTCATTGTGTCGGTTGGTTCGGACTAATTTCCTCGTTTGAGACTTGGTTTCGCCTTGGGCCCAGTAAGTGCATAACATTTCGGACATCATTTACTTAAGCCATGTTTTCAAAAACATCCAGAAATATCTAGTATCTAAGGAAGTTTAGCTTCCCAAATTAAATATCTAAAAACATCTAGAATCTAGAGAAGGAATCTTTAGCGTCCGAAATACTGCGACACAAGAAAGATTTTAAATTAATACAATGTTTGGGAAGCTGAACTACACTTCCCCCATCTGAATTCTTGATGTTTTTGAAAACATGGCTTAAGTGATGTCCATCGTTTCTTGGGGGCCCTTCTATTTTTGTATTCATCATTCAGTCACCTTTTAGGCTTATTACACAATGTGTGTAACACAAATAATAGCCTATTTTCAAACAAATCAAAAATGATGTTTAATTTTCGGGGGCCCTAACATTTTGGGGCCCTGTGCAGCAACATTACTAGCACTGTCCTTGGTTTTATCACAACGTTTCGGTCGAGTACCCCTGGGTGTCTGTTGTGTCGAATTCGAAAACAAAACAAGGAAATAAATCCAAACCAACCAGGCGTAGCTGAGGAGGAGGGGCTATTTGAAAACGACCCCAGGTCCCCAAAGGCTTTACAGTAGTTCACCTATTGTATTTATACTAACATTAATAACAACTGTATTATGTATATTATGAATAGCAAAATAATAATTTAATCTTTGGGGTTGTTTTCAAGTGACAGTTTTCCTTTTTCATCAAATCTCACTAAATGTTGAACCCCCTTCAACATTGAGTGAGATTTCAAAGAGCTTGGGCCCCCAAATTTCTAGCCACTGGAACCTACTCGCATAAAATGGTTAGAACACCACATCTAAAAAAATTCTGACAAGAACAACCTTTTACTTTGCGGCACGTGTTTACATTAATTAAATGATCCATGACAGTTTTATGTCTCCGGTCCGCCCACGAAGTTGGATAAAGAAATTTTAAATAAATGATCTTTCCTCACCTGAAGAAGAAGTAGAAAAGATGCAACGAATACCCAAACGAATATGAGAAAGCGTCGTTGAGGAGAGAAGCATCGAGAAAATGAATCGTTACGTACGACGACTCAAGTGGAACAAAAAGACATGTCACCGACCAGGGGAGATAACTAACAATTACTATTTCTTGGAATTTCTTAAACTAGGGCAGTGTTGCCAATTTAGCGCGTTTCGCGCTAGATTTAGCGCGTTTTCGCCTAAAACATTTTGGCCGTGTTCCGGCTATTTTTGACCATTTCTAGCCTCTTTTTGGCAGTCAAACTAGCGCGAAAATATTTTTTGAGTTGGCAACACTGAACTAGGGCAGTCAGTGCCCATTCCAAAGGTGCATGTTTGGAAGGGACCGGACTTTATGGTGTGTGGAGCTGCCTGCTATAATTTTCATGTAAAATAATTTCCCGTCCGTCGTACGAAACTACGACATCTTATTTCTTTTAGTGTTGCCAATATTTTATATCTGAATTTAGAACTATTGCCTATTTAGATATTTATATCTAAATTTAGATCTATTGCCAATTTAGATATTTTATATCTGAATTTAGAACTATTGCCTATATAGATATTTATATCTAGATATAGATCTATTGCCAATTTAAATATTTTATATCTGAATTTAGATCTATTGCCAATTCAGATATTTTATATCTAAATTTAGTTAATCCTGTTTTATTTATTTTTATTAGATATTTTATATCTAAATTTAGAACTATTGCCTATTTAGATATTTATATCTAAATTTAGATCTATTGCCAATTTAGATATTTTATATCTAAATTTAGATCTATTGCCAATTTAGATTTCTTGAGATCTCTGCTGATCCAAAACATCGACTTAATAAATAAATAAATCAGGGAGCAGGGCATACCTAAGACAGTTATGGGAGATGTTCAAGGCTCGAAATACATGTTTCCGTCTTTGGAAAGTTTATTTTAAAAATTCATGTAGTACACTATTGTGACGCAGAACACAGTTTGAGAACAACAA
>VCCN01004995.1:629946-644790 GCA_006491835.1 Architeuthis dux | reverse complement strand
TGTATGTTACCAATTTGTATCTGTTGGGATTAAAAAGTCACTTTTTAAAAAATTTCCATTCCAAATTTCGGAGAAGAATATTTTTTTTTCATACCCCACTTTTTATTAATTTGATGATTTTTTTATTTTATATAATCATGCTTTCGTTGATTTTACATATATATCCCTCAAGATAGTAATTATGTTTACCTTTTTTTAGAATAATATCCGGGAACTGCTGGGTCAGAACTCTTACTTTGGGATAAAAAAACAGGAAAATTAAGTAAAATAATTATTTTTTTGGCAAATTTGTAGTTTTATTCGTTTAATTATAATTCAGGCTTTTCTGCAAAAAAAAAGTTTTCACTCACTATTCATTTTAAAAAAGATTTTTCGTCATTTTTATCGATTTATTCCAATATTTTAAAAATGTATATTTGTTATTCTTTCTATGTCGTGGTTGGACTAAAACTTATATGAAAATATTATAACAAGGATGAATAATTAAATATAGCAAAATGATGAAAAACTATTTACTGGCATATATTTTATTCTGTTTTTTGTTTATGTAAATTGGCCGCTATTGTGCATTTTAATTGTTTAAAAAAGTTTATTGTTTCCACTCATCAAATATATGTGTACTGCAATGTCTACCATACATTTTTTTCGCTTAAAATAATTTTTTCATTTTTGTTCATGCCTATTACTAAGTGAAGATTACAAGAGGTCAGAGGATCTACATGTCACTAAAGCATCTTGGTAAAGTAGCTGAAAGTATTCAGACATTAATTGTATGTTTATTAGAAACCGTCAACCAAAACTGTCAACAAAACTAAATTTTTTCATTGAAAAATGTTAGTGTCATTAGTAAGTTGAAAGATTGGCGAAATATATGAGATAAAAATTATTTGTGTACACCTTATAAAACGGGAGATATTATTGAATCAAAATAGTGTAAATTTCCGTGCAAATGTAAACAAATTCTGTTCCGTAGTAATTACGAGTAAATTTTCTCCCCCTTTTGACAAGCAAAAAAACACCTAGATTTTAAAAATTTATTACACATCAACTACTGATCGGATTTCAATAAAATGTTCAATACTTATCAAATAAAGGATGAATTATTTAAAAAATCAGTTTGTATTCCAAATTTTGGGAAAAAAATATTTTTTCATTGTGATTAAAAACACTCCCTTACATTTTCATTGATTTATTTTCAATCGATCAGTCCGATCTTTTGACATTATTAAGTCAAGACCATGAACATATAAATTCTGCTTCTGAAAAGGCTAATTTCTGTATTTACGTAAAAAAAATGTTTTTTAAAAAACCTGCGAAAAAAAAAATACTGTTCTAATTGCCAATATTTTTCATTCATTTGGTAAAATATGATTTATCGCTATTTTCTGTAAAAAGAGAATTAATCTTAGCATTAAAATCTTTTTTATAGAGAATTTTTTACATTTTTACTGTTTTTAAATGATTTTTGAAAATTCAATTTTTACTCTGTTTCTGTTGTCATCGGTTCAATTCTGTTCTCGTGATGTACTGAAAGGGTAAGTAAAGATATGTAAAAAAAAATGAAACTGAAACCATGGAAGATTATTTTTTATTAATTTTTTTGTTGTGGTTTAATGGCCAATATTTTTCTATGGATGGACATAAACGTAAATTTTCTATAATTATTATGTCAAAGAGGACACAACTGCTGTAATAATCTCACAGTCAGCCACTGCTTATTGACAAATACCGACTTCCGTAATAGCTTCTTATGCGCTAATTGGTTGTGAACAGGTGGTTATCTATGGTGGTGAGCAGAAGGTGTTGGCAGATATTTTTGTAATAAAACGTGAAAAAAAGAGGTTTTTATGTACTTTTTGAATGGAAAATCGTAATTATTCGGTTAAGGATTGTTCAGTAATGATGATACTAAGTATATCTAATTTTTTTAAAAACATCAGAAGAATTCTTGATTTTTTTAAAAATTTTAAATTACAGACTTCGAATTTTTTTAAATTTCCAAAAAGGTCAGCAAAATGGCGGAAATTATAGTTTAAAACTTTAAATTGACTTTTAAGAGCACAATTCTACGTTGAAGTTTCTTTTTCTTTTTTCCGGACACATATTTGGACTTTATTTCTAACAAAAACAAGAAAAAACTTACAAATAACAGTTTTAACATTTTAATTTATATTTTAAAATGGGTCGTCCAAAATGCGCAGAAATACCTAGGCTGATATAAAAGTTCATTGACTACATTGATGTAATTTTGTCTAATTTGTTTCATTTTTAAAGTTGGTAGGCCACATAAGACAAATATATATCATAGTGGGCTTACGAAAAATTTGGGGCCGACTAAAAGTATATATAAAATTATTTAAGAAATTTAAATATAAAATTATATACAATTGAAAACATTACTGAGACCAAACTTTTATCAGTGTCTATGGCCTCCAAATGCCTTAAACCAGCCCTGGCCATCATACAATAAAGTTCCAATAGTTCTGTGCAACTGACTATTTTTGTTTTCAGCTATCATTTAAAAAAAACAAGTCAAAATAAAAGTGAAATATTCATAAAATTATTATGCATAATTTAACGTTAAGTCCTCTATGGACCAATATAATCTATTTCTAAATCACCCCCAAGTTGTAGGTGTCTGTATATGTAATTCTATGTCAGAAGTTATCAACTGTATAATCAAATTAATGATGTCCTTGAAGGTGAGAGCCAAAATAAGTTTGAGCGTGGAGAAAACGTAAGGGTACAATTTAAATATTGTGACCCAAAACTCTTTATATACTTTTTATGCACACTAGGTCCGCTGGGCAAGTGAATTCTAAAAATATATTTCTTATGTATTTATATCTGCTTAGAATGAATACGATGTTCATTTCTTCCAGAAGTTTTCAATTTTTTATAAAAATTCATTTTTGTGAGTGTACGTGTGCGGGGAGATTTACAATGTAAGTATAATGCTTAACTGGATCCTTACTTTGTGTGTCTGTTAGATTAGCCAAACCGAATCATTACCTTGTTTAACTGTATGAAGTAGACATCTAAAAATCAATATTTTTGTTTGACATTTTATTAAAAAAAAACATTAAATTGCTATCTACATCTGGCGTGCATAAAAGCATTACATTATATAATTGCTTTCTGGCTGGCTTAAAAGTATAACCGCTGTAACGTTTGTAGAGAATAATAATAATTACAAGATTTTACAAGCATTACATTTTTGTAATAAAGTACGTGGGAATTTTAAAAAAATACCTATTGTTAATGTCGAGAAAGGTGAGAACGAAAAGAAAACAAAATGAAGATTTTGCTAACAATGAAGGGGAAAAGAGATGATATACGGAAATGAGGTGATGAAATCAAGGATTTGATAAATAATAGATGCCCAAAAATTGGCTAGATATGGTTATTCACTATGCCTTCACATATGCCCCGCTACCAAAAAGGGGGGGGGGGGGGTATGGATTGCTTTTACCTGGAATATCACCTTATATTGAATTGGCTGGCAGAAATCCCCCAAATCAATGACAAATCCTAATAAAATCCACTCGAGGTACAACGAAAAAAATCCACATGCAAATATTGTAGCCACATGACAACATAATCCGCACCATTGTGGTCGGCAAGCTTTGCAAAGTATACTTGTGCTTGAACAAAGACAGAAACTGTTTTGAGGCATACCACACCCCATTATAATAGCCTGTTTTTGGCCCTCACAATAACATTTTAAAATCAACACGGAGGTCTTATTTTTTTGTCAATATCAATTTTTGGTATCTATTTATATTATTGAATGTTATTCTTTAATTCTATGTTTTATTTAACTTTCTACTTTAATTCATAATTTTTTAATATTTTCCATTTTTGGTCACTTTTTTGGTGCGTTACCAGATATGATCACTTCATCAGAGGGGGTTTTGCCACCATAAACAAAAACATTTCAGAAAAATTGCAGAAATTGTCCAGAACCTGCTTTTCCCCTCCCAATTGCTTGTACACTGTGTCAGCTACATCAAAGGAAGTCGAAAGGAAAGAGAAAGCATTTGATATTGTTGCGTTGCGTTGACAGACATGTTTGTCGGTGTTCTTCTTTGATATGGGAATGGCATGCATCATTTTCCCACCTTTTAATTCTATTATTCATTGTATAATCTATCTCATTTGGACCAGTCCATTATGAGTTGTAGAATCTCAGCTAGCAGACACTACAGACAACCAAACATCATACAACCATACAAACGAACATACTCATTTGCATATATGTCTTTTATATGTATAAATTACTCATTTTATTATTTCAAATTAAATATGACTTTTATTGTCGTTTACTTTATTAAAATCTTACTTTTTTTTATTACTACCGGGTTAATTTAAAAATATTATTGTGCGGACCAAAAACAGGCTAATTTAATGGGGTGTGGTATGCCTCAAAACAGTTTCTGTCTTTGTTTAAGCGCAAGTGTACTTTGCAAAGCTTGCAGACCACAATGGTGCGGATTATGTTGTCTTTGTGGCTGCAATATTTGCATGTGGCTGACAGGTCCTCAAATATAGTCACTTTCCCCACAAAGGGTTAACTTTGTCCAACAACTCTAACTTTAGCTAAAAACATCATTAATGTAACATACCCAATTGAAAAAGACCTTTTTACTAAAACTTTACTTTTGTCTATAAATTGAGGATAGGCTAAACGTGTTAGGATTAACATTGTTAGAAAATAGGAGAGATCGGGGAGACTTAATAGAAATGTTCAAGATTATACATGGTTTAGAAGTAGTAAACCCTGATGTATTTTTTACTAGAAGGGGGCACAAGGGATTGTGAGGCCACATACGGTAGAAGTAGATTGAATATCAGAAAATTATTTTTTAGCAATAGAGTGGTAGGTCTTTGGAATAGATTACCGGAATATGTCGTGCTATCAACAGATGCAAATGATTTTAAGAAGAATTATGATGTTTATTACACCACTGCCAAAAGGTTTAAAGGCTCTAGATATTGTGTAAATATGATTGTTATGATGTGTGCTTGTATATATAAATTGTATACTTTTTTTTCACACTAAAACAAAATGTTCTAAAATGTTGAATTTGTATTAGAAACTGTCAACCAAACTGTCGAAATACATTTCTTCAGTTTTTAAGCTGGTCTGGCTGGCTGGCTGGCTATGTATTTATCACATGTACAGGCTGCACCAATGGAACTAAGGGCTGAAAATTTCAATATTTACTCCTTCTAAAAAAACGTTTTTTTGTTTTTTGAAAATTCCCCCACAAAATAGGTTTTTAGTTGGGGGTTCAATTTACAATGTAAGTTTATGCTAATTGGTCCCCAGTTTGTGTCTGGTAGCGTTCAGTCTTGTTTTTTTGAAAATTCAGACTTTTTAGTGATCCAACAAAAGCGAGAGACATAACTTGTTCATTGATCACCCCTTTTTCTAATTTATTTAACTGATCACCCACAACACGGCATGCTGCCAAAAGACGTTGGACACATGAGGGTTTCTATTGAGTGACTAACCAGACCTCCTCCTAATTATTATTATTATAATAATAATAATAAAAATAAAAATAATAAATTTAAAAAAAAACTTGTAATATTATGATTGATATCTTGCACTCTTAACCAATTTTTACAATTGATTTTTTTTAATAGTGCTTATGAAAATGCTTCACAATGATTATTTATCACTAATCATTTTCCCAAATTACCATTGCTGCAACACTCTGAGTGAGAACACAAATATGTGAAGAAAAGCAATTGAGTAGATGGAGTAAAACTAGTGTAGCGGTCACATTTCTCAAAGTACTAAAATAGGGTTAAAAATATCAAACTGGCTTTGTCACCTTGACGGGGCCAGCTCTAAACCCTATGATGTACAAAACTTAGTATTAGCTTCCCTTTTTGCGTGACGTCAGCACGCCTATAAAAACCCTTGTTTTACGATTCTCTTGGCCTTTTTTAGCGTGTTCCCTGCAGTGCTTCCTTCGCCTGTGTCTATTTCTCTGGCACGTAAAATGTCTCTTCCCTTTTCCATTTAAAGTTTGGCTCGCCTAGAGCTCACTACAGACATTACTTCAAATCTTTGGTCATTCTCTCTCCATTCCTTTTCACCAAAACTAGGAATGAATACCTCATTTATAGGCCCTTTCGAGAATTTATAATGACCAATGATGACTAGTTTCTGTTAAAATCAGGTTTAGCGGAGCAACTCCTTAAATGTCTTCCTGACCAGATGCTATCTTTACTACATGACTGGCATCTCCTACTTTCTGTCAAAAGCCTTCTTTTTCTCTTAACATCCGATTTCTTTTGCTGAGAGCACCAAATTCTTAGGCATAATTATCACCTAAAAGATTTAGTTCACATAACTAATGCTGCATTCTCACAAAATCCATTTCAGAACTCGAAAACCAGCTAAAGGCAAAATTTTCTTTTCTTTTTACCATAACTCTTCCTCTCACCAAAACCTCACTAACTCCCTTTTACATATATGTACATTCCTTTTTCAGTGCAATGTTTTTATTAAATATAACCTTTTTTCATTTTAAATCTGACGCCTTTTGTTTTGATTCCTTTGTTTGAATTGACTGCCAAAAACCAATATGGCCGATGTTCTTTCCTCCTCTTTTTGACCACGTGACCTCCTTTCACCCTCAGTGGCAATACACCAAATTACTACTACCGGCAGGTCATTTTGGCATTACTTTTTCACCGCTAGTTTTGAATGGAGAAACAATCTACATTCTCTCTCCTCTTTACCTCATTACAATTAACAACCTCTAGTAACTCCTCCAATTCAACACTAGCAATAAATTAATAATAGTGAAAATGTTTAATATAAAATGCAACAATGAGATGGTGTAAAACTAGTAATAAAATCATTTTTATTGAAAATGCTTAAGTTATCATATATTACTTTATGCAACAATAATAAGATGAAATAAAACTAGTAATAAAATAATAATAGTGTAAATGCTTCATCTAAAAAGCAACAATGATAAGATGGAATAAAACTAGTAATAAAATAATAGTAGTGAAAATGCTTCATCTAAAAAGCAACAATAATAAGATGAAGGAAAACTAGTAATAAAATTATAAAAAGGAAGTGTGAAATTTCATTTTTTTTCTATTACATTTGTGTGCAGTTATCATATATTATGGTAATTAGTGGTATTTTTTCCAGTTAAAATATGAATAGATAAGTATTTTGGTTTTCACATTTATGCTATGCATAAAGGTGTATAAGCAGGGCATAGCTGAGGGAACCTTTGTGGACCCTCAGTTGGGAACAGCTGCACTAAATGTCAGTGGCCCTTTTTCAACTGTCCTGAAAGTCTGTGCAATTCACTGATATACATGTACATATAATATACATGGGATTCTCACTGAAAAGGAAGATGAAGCAAAAGGAACAAGGACGAAGACAAATGTGATGCTTAACTGACCACGGTCGGAGACTACCGGGAACTCACTTCTGTCTTATGGGTTGTGGTAAGGGAGGTAACTCGAGGCATTTCAAGTTAGTGTTAGCCCAAACACAATAATGATGTACTTACATATAATATACATGATGTACTTAAGTAGCAGAACAGAATAACAGAACTAGAACTATTCATATAAAATGTAATGACAAGCAATTTTATTCAAAATGTATATAAGACAATATAGTTCAATATTGAAAAAAGACACAGGAAATGCAATATTATTAGCATCTACCAGAGGGAGTATGCCCCTTCAATATCATAGGCCCATGCCAACTATATATATATATAGTACTTAATAGGTGCTGAACATGTTTATTTAACATAGTTACAGATTGCTAAAATTTTGAATTTTGGTCTCTCTCATTTCCCAAATATGGGTTCATAATAAAACATGTTCGAAACTGCAGTCCGCATTAGACAAAAGAATTAATGAACGAATAAAAAGGAATAATGATCTCTTTCATACATTCACTCCTGGTTTGTCTTAAATTCATTCATACATATATATATACATATATATACACCATATTGAAACCAAAATATTCGGAGCTGACAACGTTCATTTCACTGCTTCCTGCAGTTTGTCAAGTCAGCAAAGTCATACAAAGTTTATGTGAGCCTCAAATCATTATATTTTTGCTCTACTTCTTTGTATTGAGCACTTTTATAATAAAACAATTTTGAAATACATATACTTTAGTATATTTATTTTATGGATTATATATATATGTGTATGTATGCGCGTGTGTGTGTGTCTGCATATATAATGTCAGAAATATAAATCTGAGATGTGCTAGTAAAAACTAAACTGACTATATGCGAAAAGTGATTAGAAATCACTACTATTCACCTTTGTAATGTTGTCTGATATTAGTGCCTTTGTTTGTTGTTCTTTTGTTCCTTTCTGTTTAGCTGTGTTTAGTTTGACCACATTTGGTTCATAACTGTATTTAGCTGTGCTTAGAAAAGAATGAAGAGAGAACAAAGACACATGCGCTCAGAGCTATTGCCTGTGAAAAAGAGAGCCTTACCCATTCTTACTTCTGGCCCTCGTTTTTGGGATCGGAAATGGAATGGGGGCTGCTAGGAGTTTGCTTCAGTGTTTTTATTTATTATTAAGCGTAAACATTAATACATACATATATAGACATTAATACATTCAGATATAAACATTACAACCTTGTCCTTAATTAAATAGTAAATAGTACTCAAATTTAATAAAGTTGTAGCGGGAATTATGGTGTTGTTGAAGGAAAATATATAGTATGTGATTATTAATATCTAACTACATGAGGATAAATGATTGTATATAATGTTTCCTAGCTACAATTAAAGTTATGTCCTGATGTTAGATTGGGATGAGCAATATGCCTATTCATCTGTAGGGGATGTAAGTAAGTCAATGTGTCTATGTCCCTATGGGGGGAAACATGTGTCACTCACTTGTACTAGTGTGTATGTAAGTTAACCCTTAGCATGTCGCTAGAAGTGGGGACAGTAGTCACTAGTCAGTGAGATGAAATGGTTGGACACATGGTATACAATGTTGGCCTGACAATAAAGGATTGGTGATATGGGGAAAGAAGGGAATACTGAAATTGACATACGGATGATCAGATAAAAATACAACAAGCATGAATGAAAATGCGAAACTCAAAAGTATAAAATATATAATAGAGGATATTTATTATACATGAAATCTACAAAAGGAAGAGAGTTAAGGTTCAGAAAATAGTTCTAAGAAGTAAAACTGAATGTTTGTATTGTAAGGAAAGGTATATGAAATGTGTGCGCATGTTTAGCTACTTGCCTCTGTGTGTTGGTATGTGTGTGAATCAGCAAATCTCCTGACAGTGTGTCATGGGTATTAACTGTCCTGCTTTTCTGAACATGGTGTTCGAAAAGTGAGAGATCTATGGAAGGTCATAATATGGTGTGAATTTTTAGAGGTGAGAAACTGACACACTGGTTACAGTACATCTAATAATGAAAATAGATAATAAAATAATTGATATCTAGAAAACTCTTAAAGATAGAAGCATGTGGTTTTCACCATTCAATAACGTGTGTTTTGAAGAGACATTTAGATTTAATAAAACGAGCCAACCAGCTCGACCTGTTTGTCACACTTTCTGATGCTTAATAACTTGGAAACTAATGAAGACAAGCCTGGCTGCTCCAGAGTCAAATTCTGCTCCTACTTTCTGGCATAATTCTACTATAAATGTTGGAGGTATGTAAACTTGTCAATTTAGCGCAGGTGGTAACACAACAGGCTAGAAATCACCTGAGTTCAAATCTCGGTAGTGAATTTTATGTCAATTTACTCTCCTATTTTTGGTGAGGATTCTTCTTGTTCTTGTTACATAGGAAAGTAAAATCAACTACAGTCTTGGATTGGGGTTCAACAATAGAAACAAGGGGTTTTCACCAATCAATAGTCCATTATTTTAAGATCTATTACATATGTGGTTTTTGTCTGCTGGGTTTTTGTGGTTGGGGAAGTATGGTGGTTTTTCTGAAGCAAGTCATTTTTTGGTAACCCTTGATTATATGAATGTAAAAAATGGTAGTTAGACACAGCATAAAACGTTATTTTACATCTGTATAAGCAATGATTATTTCCTTTTTAGTGTATCTTGGGAACAGATAAAGATTTTCTGAATATGTTTTCGCCAGACAATAGAGCATCAAAAAATAAGTAAAAATAATATTTCCAAGTATTTACTAAGTACTAAACTGTAACTATGAAAAATTCTTGTTCACATTCATCATTCACTTTTATCGAGGATTTGTTATTAGTTTTCTGTTAATTACTGCCATTTATGTGTAATCGTTATGTTTTTCAATAAAGGTGCCTGAAGGGTTCTTCTGGCAGCTTGTATGATCGGATCCCAGTTTCGTTCGGCAAGCAAATTCGCGGATGGATTGGCTGGATCAATTAAGTAAGGCCTGAAAATAGATTGAAAAAAATGGAAAATATTAATGGATGGATTGGCTGGACCAATTAAGTAAGGCCTGAAAATAGATTGAAAAAATGGAAAATATTAATGGATGGATTGGCTGGACCAAAATTGTCCTTGGGAAAGGCATGACTTCATCTCTGCCTCCAGCTATGGGTAAAATACCAAATTTTCTTTTATGAAACTAAGAGTTAATTGAACAAGAAGAAATAAAAAAAAAAAAAGACTTACCGACTGGCTCCTCCAAAACGTTCCCATATCTTGTAATCATAATTCTGAAACCAAACTTTTTCAATTTGGTGATAATTGACCAAAGTTGAAAGAATGGCCTTAAATCCAATCTTGGTTTTAAAATCTTGTGGTTCATCATATTCTTCCCAAGTATGGATGACAATCAAACTCATCAGGTATGATGGAACCTTATCGGAACACTGAAAAATATTTAATACATTATTATTCTATTTTGTTACTAGTTTTTACTTCATCTTTTTATTGTTGCTTTTCATCAAAATATCAAGTTGGAAGAGGTATATGTATTCACTCTATATTGTCTGTCAGTCCACGCAATATCTCCAAAAGTTCTCAATGAATTTCAATGAAATTGTGTGGAAAGGTGAGCAGGGCATAGCTAGAGATTTGGGGGCTTTGGCTCCTTGAGGGGCCCCCTCCAACATTTAGTGAGATTTGTCAGTAGGTGAACTACTATTTATAAATCCTCCAGGGGTGTTTTCGAATAGCTCCACTCCTTAGCTACACCTCTTAAGGTGGGCCATAGGCTGTGGAAGAATTGATTAAATTTGGAGTGGATCCAGGAATTCTTATCCAGATATTTTTTTCATAAATTAAGACAATAGTCCGAAATATGGAAAAATCGAAACTTACACAGTTACCTCTCCTGGATTGTAGCTATATATGAACAGTTTTTTTAGTTAGTGTGTGGCATTGGCTGAGGTATGCGCGCTCTGAGTGCTTTTTAGTTATTTTATTACTAATTTTACTAAGGTTTCTTTTGTTGCTTTTAATCAAATTTAATATATTGATCTTTTGTATGTTTAATCATTTAACCTCTTTTAATTTATAACCTGGTGAACCCTAAAATAAGCTCACCAGAGCCTATTTTTTTTCTTTTTGTTTCATGGCATCTTATTGGTTGAAAAATAACTTTCGTTTACCATACATTCTTGAATATAAGTCTCAAAAATGTAATCAATTCTTTCTCATCCCAGCCTTCAACAAAAATTTAATTGAAATTTATTGAAAACTTTTGGAGATATTGTGTGGACAAACAGACAAACATAAGTGAATATATAAACGTTTCCATTGGCAGGGGTAAAAATTGACAAAAAAATAAAAACTTACAAATCTTTTCAAGTCAACTTTGCTCCAATATTTTATAAGTTGAAATAAATTCTTCAGTTTGGTCTCTCTTCTTGCAATAAAATCTCTTTGCGCCTTGGCAAATGTGGCAGAATAATGATTTCGGATGTTAATGTTTTTTTGGTCGTTCAAACTCTGGTACGTTTTTTCAAGTGTATGAAAAACTATAAAAAAAACAAACAGGTCTGGTTAGTCATTCAATAGAAACTGTCACGTGACCAACGTCTTTTGGCAGCATGCCATGTTAGAGGTGATCAATTAAAAAATTGGAAAACCGGGGTTATCAATGAATAAGTTACTTCTCTCACCTTTTGTTGGACAGTGATCACTAAAAAAGTTCAAATTTTAAAAAAAACAAGCATGAATACTGCCGGACACTAAGGTGTTCAATTCAGGATGAAATTACATTGCAAATTAGATTTCCATACCATTTATTCAAATGACATGTTCAGCTCACAATGAATACAGCTGAAATATAAGGTGAACACAGGTTAGCTGAAACAAATACGAATACATAGGTTAGTGTTAGTAACCTATGTGTAAAAATGAGTTTGAGTTTCAACTGTGGCTGCTTACGTTCACTTAGCACTAATGCCCTTGGGAAATGCATGAATCAACTTCTCCCAGGTATGGGTAAATAGCAGGGCAGTTGGAGCCCTTTAGCCCTGTAAGAGAGTTCAAATAAGAGAAGGTTTCCCTGACAGAAAAACAAACCAAGAGTGGAGCCCCCAAGGCAGACTGATGGTAAACTCGACCCCTTTTTTCTGGCAACTCCTGCAGCCCAAAGGCCACCAGTTGTAAAATCTCATACCACTGGAGGTACGAGAGATTTGGATTGTCCATGTGCAACGACCCTCCCACTTAGAAAAAAAACAGCTGCTTAGTCACTCAATAGAAACCATCTTTTGGCAGCATGCCACATTGGGGATGATCAATTAAAAAATTGGAAAAGGGGGTGATCAATGAATAAGTTACTTCTCTCGCATTTTGTTGGGTGGTGATCACTAAAAAGTCTGAATTTTCAAGAATGTTGTCAGACACAAAGAGACCAATTTAGCATAAACTTACATTGCAAACCCTCCCCCATCACTAAAAACCTATTATGGGGGCTGGGGACAAAAACTGTTTTTTCTAGACATAATACAGAATAAATGTTGAAATTTCCAGCTCTCTAACTCGCTGCAGTCTGTATGCGTGATATATACATAGCCAACAAGCCAGCCAGATCAGCTTAAAAACTGAAGAAACCTATATTGGCAGTTTTGGTGACAGTTTTGGTTGACGGTTTCTAAAATAATGAGATTAGATTTTATTGCACAAGGAAACTAAAGAGTGAAAAGACTGTTGAAAAGGTGCCACACCTCAAGAATGAGCTCGGGGCAGTATTACCAAGTTATTCATTAATCAAACCATTGTTCCAATTTGTTTAATTGATCACCGCCAACATGGCATGCTGCCAAGATACATTGGCCATGTGACAGTTTCTATTGAGTGACTAACCAGACTTGTTTATGTTTTGCAGATGATTACACTGAAACAAGACTAATTGCGTTACTAAAATGACTTACTTGGTACTATAACAAAAGAAACTGTGGATTGTATACCAGCAAACAATCAATTGCATACCACTCACCTTTCATTGCTGGCAACAGGTCAACTTCAAATGTTTGTCCTTGTGCTTCAAGTTGGATTCCAAGACGAAACTTATCTTTAGAAAGACATCTGTACCCAGGTAAATGGGCTCTCTTTAAAGCATTATCCATGTCATCTAAAATCGTATCCATGTTGCAAGTTATTTTTTTTACTCCGACATTGAGGTAGACCACAAGATCAATGTCTGAGAGGTCGTGTTGCAATGCTGTCCCTTGTCCCATGGAACCACTCTATTAAAGAAAAGAAGGAAAAAAAAACAATAGGTCTGGTTAGACCCTCAATAGAAACCGTCATATGACAGTCTTTTGCCAGCATGCAGTGTTGGGGGTGATCACTTAAAAAATTGGAAATAGGGATGATCACTTTTTGTTGGTGTTGATCATTAAAAATGTTCAATGTTTCAAAAAACAAGTGTGAACGCTGCCAGACACAAATTAAGGGATCAATTTAGCATAAACTTACATTGTAAATTGAATCCCCCACTAAAAACCTATTTTTTTTTGGGGGGGGGGGCAATTTAAAAAGAAAGAAGTTTTTTCTAGACATAATAAGGAGTAAATGTTAAAGTTTTCAGCCCTCTAGCTCCATCGCCTCGATGGAGCTAGAGGGCTGAAAACTTGTACGCGTGCTACATACATGGCCAGCTAGACCAACTTAAAAACTGAAGAAACCTATGTTGGCAGCTTTGCTGATAGTTTTAGTTGAGCAAAACTGACTACAACGGCTTATACAACTCGATACACTCGTCAACCCAAATCTTAGACATAAGACATTGATTGGAAATAGGCATTTTGCATTGGAGTCCAACAAATGAGCAGATTTTGCATTAACAAAGAAAGGTGTTGCATCATTATATGGTGTCGGGACACGTGGCTCATCCCAAAATGCCTTTAAGTATTTATGTGTTTTGATCAAAAATAATGTTTGCTGTCTACAATGAAAGTACAATCAAACTACAGCTATTTTAATTGAAGAAATTGATATTTTTGAAATATTTCTAGTTTGGAGAAGGGTCATTAATATTGAAATGGTTCTTTGGACGGTTGAACTCCTTCTTGTTATTTGTGTTGTAAAATTCTTCGGCCTTCTTCAGGTGTAAAATCCGAGTGTGATGTGTTTTTTCTGAAAGGACATCCTAAGGAACATTTTGGTGCCCTAAATGTAGAATCATGGGGGGGGGGTGCACAGTAGCCCCTGCTGGCCTTCGGAGTAATACCCTTGTAGACAATAAGTCTGGCAAACCCCTGTATTCTTGTCACCTTACATTTCATCTTCGATTTTTGACGATACTCAGTTCACATATCTTGTCAATTAGTATATGTTTGGTTTAAAAAGTTACAGCCGAAAATGTGAAGCTAAGTATTCAG
>VCCN01004995.1:615438-627894 GCA_006491835.1 Architeuthis dux | reverse complement strand
GATGATGATGATGATGATGATGATGATATATATACATTACATAGAACATACACAGCTATAACAAACTTTAAACAAATCCAGAAAAAAAACTCATAAAACAAATAAGATAATTCATGAAAGAAAAATAAAGGGAAATAGATATATTTATCGTCTGTTAAAACCTTATAAAGTTTTCCCGGCTCTAAAACACAAATATTCATTAATTAAATTATGTGTTCATTAATTAAATCTGTTTTTTTTTTAAATATGAGCACTTTTCCTCCCTTGATAAATTTCGTGATGGGCCAAAACTTTAAACAAATCCAGAAAAAAAACCTTATAAAATAACATAAATAAGTTAATTCATGAAAGAAATAATAGAATCCATGAAAGAAAACAAAGCGGAATAGATGCATTATAATATCGTTTGTTAAGGTGATGGTCCAAAACAAATTCTGATTTATTTTCTACTATGTGAGGTTATTGTCCGGTAGGCTGGGGTTATTGTCCGGTGGGGGTTATTGTCATGGACCCGAACTTTGGAGCCCTTTAAAACTCTCACCAAAACAGTCAACATAGGTTTCTTCAATTTTCAAGTTGGTCTGTCTGTCTGTCTGTCTAATATGTATGTATGTATCAGACGTATAGGCCACAACGATGGTGCTGAAAATTTTAACATTTACTCCTTATTATGGCTAGAAAGAACAGTTTTTTTTTTGTTTTTTGACAAGAGAGACGTTCTGCATGGCATGACCAAATAAGTTTTATGGGGGGGTTCAATTTGCAACGTAAGTTTATGTTAAATTGATCCCTTAGTTTGTGCCCGCTTGTTTTTTTGTTGAAAATTCAGACTTTTTTAGTGATCACTGCCCAACAAAAGCCAAAGATGTAACTTATTCATTGATCACCCCCAACACGGCATACTGCCAAAAGACGTTGGTCACGGGACGGTTTCTATTCAGTGACTAGCCAGACCTGTTTATTTAGATTTTACAGTGAGAAAAATAAATATCTAGGTACTATACTGATTAATGTGAAATATCAATAATTTAAATTACAATAAATTAATTAAACTTGACTATATAGTACCCAGTGGCACCCACCCAAAACCTGACTTCACATCAGGGAATTTTCTTATTTCGACTTTTTTATGCTTTTTATTCATTCATTCTCCTATCTTTTGATTTGTACTTACATGACAGAACTTGGCGCCCGTGTTTCCGATACCTTGAGCCGGTTCTGCCTGTGTTATATAATTGTTAAACGGAAAAGATAAAGCGCTTGACTTACTTTGAATACTTCAGCCACATCATAATTGAAAGGACGTGTTTTTTGTAAAATTCTTACTATTTTGTCAATCACCTCTTGAGCTGAGTCGATAACATGACGAGGTGCCTGGATGTTTTCTTGTATGAAGCTGTCTAAACAGATACCAGCAGATAATGTGGTAATATTCTTGAGTGACATATTTCTTGCTAATGTCGTTACGTGTCTGCTTTAAAGATACAAAAAACACTAGTGATTGACAACTACTCAGGTTTGAAGTATATGTTTTTCCTGGAAAGCGATTAGTCACACAAAACATTTGCAGTTTTCCTAGAAATACACGTTACACCCTGGTTGCCATTGAAACAAAATTGGCGTCACACCCACTACTACAGCCAAGCTTCAATTACCTCATTTGCATAAAACAGCACACCCAAAATAAAACCCAGAGTTTCATATCTCGTCTCCCAGTTGACCTATCTGAGTACTTTAAAGGGCTAAATCATGGTTTTCTTACATGAGGAATTCAAAATTCCACTTTATTTTACCATAAAATGAATCTATTAATGTATCTATTTTGCTTAAAAAGTTTTCTTCGTAAAATGCGGTTTTTGATGTCTTTATTCAGGTCATAGTCAGGGGGGCCTGAACGCGAAAAATCTGTAATCTGCGCAATGGAGTTTTAAGGTGAAGTGCAATGTGCGCGCGGCCGACCTCACCCTTTAAACCTTGGGTGTGCACACTATGGTCCACCGTAGTGGCACGGATAGCAGCAGTGTCCTTAGGTCATAGGTTTGACAGGAGTTTCCTTCTCCTGGCAGATGCCCAAGCTGGCTAATGGGGTCTGCCAGCCCTAAGCAGATGCCGCGCTGGCTGTTGAGGTCTGCTGCCTCTACAGAGGAGTCACCCGACAGTACGACTACCGTACATATATATATAATGAAGCGCAGGTTCGAGAGACACCACCGTTTATGCAGATGCCCGATCTGGCTGTAGAAGACTGTTGCCAAAAGGACGTTAGTCACGTGACGGTTTCTTGAGTTTAGTGACTAACCAAATCTGTATTATTTATTTATGTTTTACAGTGAGAAAAATAAATAGGAATACAATTTTGTTTTACAATAATCAGGTAACAGAAAACAATTCCGACACAGCATCAGATGAAGTATTTAACTGTCAGATATTCCTGATAAATCTGACTTCACATCAGGGAATTTTCTTATGTTGACTGTTTTCATTCTATTTAATTTTTTCATTTTCCTATTTTTAATTTATTTTTGGAAGGTCCTTAAGTCTCAGACACATGACAGGCGCCCACTAGTACTAGGCGACATCCCGCGTTCTCGGTACCTAGATGGTAGTAATAAAAGTTGTCATCCGAAATCAAAATGGCGTCAATTTCATAAAATCACCGCATCTGTCATAGACGCGGTGATTTTATGAAATCTTTCTTTCTTTATCTGATACAGATCTGACAAGGTTTAGAAATTCTCTGAGGGGAGATGTCCTAAAAAATGAAGAATATTTTCAATTCTAGAAGCTCTAAAACGGCTATTTCAGTGTATTGAAAACCTATCTTTAACATAATTTTAAACCAAGATAATCAACAAAATGCGGGGTAGGTCTGCAAATAGGAGGGAAAACATTTTTACAGGCATATTTTTTTTCCATACGGGAGATTCGTATAAATTCATTAAATGCGATAGACATCACTTGGGAGACTTGATAGGTCACTGTTGATAATAAACTGATATCCGATATCTAAAAACAATTTTTTATATCTAAACGCAACACAAATATCTAAATTTAGATATAAAATATCTAAGTTAGCAACGCTGTATTGTCCCACAGTGTTTTTGACTTACTTTCACTTTTCAGGTTTTTCTGAGAAAGATTAGATTGCATTCGTACTACTACTAATATACATCTGTGTGTGTATGTGGGTGGTGGTTGCTTGCTTACTAGGAATAGTCAGTCAGTCAGTATCTTTAAAGCAGCAACGTGGTTTTCTCTCCCAAAGAAATATGGGCGGTTTCTGGTCTGGGCAAACCGAATACCAACAAATTTGCACATTACCTGAAGGGATTTGTTTAGACCGCTTCATACAAACTGAAATACAGGCACCTCGTGATGCTGTGAAGGTACCAGCTCTAAGTCGGATTGACGCCATAGCCGGAATTTTACGTGGTCCTTCATTCCGCTATGATGTGGCTGAAGTATTCAAAGTCAGTCAAACGTCGTGTTGCCAACTTTATTTTCAAGTTTACATCTAAAATTGGATAAAAAAAAATCTTAAAACATGGGGCAGACACACGCGCACCCTCGGGCAATCCCGCCTGCCCCACAAAGATTACTTGAACCGATTTAACCTGTTAACGAAATGAAGTAACAATAACTTCGAAGCCTCACTAGGCTCACTGCCATACAACAGAATCTAGACAGTCTAGGGGAGATAACTCCTTTTGTCAAAAAAAGATATTTTTCATTTAATTTTATCCGATGAAGTATTATAAATCATTATTATTAATTTTTATCACTACTTACAGCTTAATTTTTTTAGTTGCTTTTTTATTCTTTTAACCGGCTTAAATAAAAGTTACGATAAAAAAAGCTGACCTTTTAACGGATTAAAGATATTTTTCCGCACCCATTTAAAGTTTTGAAAATCGAAGGTAATGATTTTTCTAAAAACTAACTAATTCCTGGAAGGTTCTACAAACATACCAAATTTCAAAAGAGTTAGCAACGTGACCTATTTGTTCAGATGTTACACAAAGTCTGATAAAAAAATCATTATTATCAGCAGAGACCTACCAAGTCCCCCACATTAAGACGCCAAGTGCTGCCCCACCCCCCGTATGTAAGGAATTTGTACGATCTCCCGTATTGAAAAAAAATATGCCTGTATGTTTTCCCTCCTATTATTTGCAGACCAACAAGTCTCCCGCATTTCGTTGATTATCTTGGTTTAAAATTATGTTAAGATTTTCAATACATTGGAATAGCTGTTTTAGTGCTTGTAGAATTGAAAATTTTCCTCGCCACACCTCAACCGTGAGCATTTTTTTAGGAAAATTTTTTTTTTGAGAATTTCTAAACCTTGGGAGGTTCGGCCAGAAAACTGTAAGAAATAATATCAAATTAAGATTAAATTTTGGAAGCCCAAGCAAGGCTGCTGGAAGCCCGGGCAATGTCCTGACCTGGTGCCGCCAAGTACCAACATGCCTTTCAGTCATGTAATGCAAACTAATTTCTGTGTGGGTTTCATTTTATGATATCTGCGATCCCAGCAGTCATAGACAACTTGAGACATGTCTCAGGAGTCTCAAAAGGGTTAATTCACTCAATGTTGTCCAAATAATTAAAAGGATGTCAACATCAGTTTCTTCAATTTTTAAGTGGTTCAGCCTGGCTGGTTATCTATCTATAGGGTGTATAAGAAAAAGATGCTACATTTAAAAGGGATATCACTCTTTAAAAGAAAGCTTGGAATGGCCTCTCTTAAATTTACAGTCAGTTGATTGGCTGATATGCTTAGCTGAGAATGTTGTGTTTTTTCTTATACACTGTGTCACGTATACTGGCCACACCAATGAAGCAAGAGGGCTGAAAAATTAAACATTTACTCCTTATTATGTCTAGAAAAAGCATTTTGTTTTGTTTCTTAAAAATTCAGACTTTTTAGTGATCACTGCCCAATAATTGATCACCCTCAACACTGCATGCTGCCAAAAATCACATGATAGTTTCTATTGAGTGACTTATCAGACCTATTGTTTTTCTTTTCTTTTCTAGACTGGTTCCTTGGCACAAGGGACAACATTGAAAGGCAACCTCTCAGACATTGATCTTGTGGTCTACCTCAATAACCACACAGTAGAAACAATAACTTATGACATTGATAAGATTTTAGATGACATGCATAATGCTTTAAAGAGAGCCCATTTACCTGGGTACAGATGTCTTTCTAAAGATAAGTTTCGTCTTGGAATCCAACTTGAAGCACAAGGACAAACATTTGAAGTTGACCTATTGCCAGGAATCAAAGGTGAGTGGTATGCAATTGATTGTTTGCTGGTATACAATCTGCAGTTTCTTTTATTATATTACCAAGTAAGTCATTTTAGTAAAGCAATTAGTCTTGTGTTTCAATGTAATCATCTGCACAAGCAAAACACTTTATGTCTATATTACTTACTAAGGCAACCAGTCTAGGAGAAGGATATTGATATTATATCTACAATGTCCATTCCAATGGTGCATGTTTGGAAGGGCCTGGACTTTATGGTGTATGTAGCAGCTTGCCATAAATGTCATGTAAAATAATTCTCAGATCAATTTGACATATGGCACCCTAGAAATTGACGAATCGAAAAGGGACACATTTTGCCTTGACACCGGTTGACGTCACTGATACGTCAGCAGTCTTACCAAGATAAACAAATATGATGTGTTTTATGGGAAGATCGCCGCTTTAACTTTGCATGGACCTTTGTTGACAAGTTTAAAATTAAAATTAATAATCTCAAAAGTTTTTTAAGATCTATAATCTGTAGATTTTTATTTAATTTTATTATATTTCTCGAAGACCACTGATCCAAACATCTTCAAACTTGACACTGCACTGCCTTGTATGCTGACTATTATATCGACGATGTCCAGTTGTCGAGTAATCGCAGTTCATACAGAGATTTATTTAATTATAGTTAAATTACCAAGAAAGTCATTGCAGTAAAACAGTCCTGAGTTTCAATGTAATTATCCGCACAGGTTGGTGCAATTGGCGTAGCAGTAACGGCGTGGACAATGGAATTGGCGGCCCAAGTTCAAACTCCGGTCAAGGCTGCTTATGACCTTGTGAAAGGCATGAATCCATCTCTTCTTCCCAACTATGGGTAAAATAGCAGGGCAGATTGGGCTTTCTAGCCCTGGGAAGGCAACCAGTCTAGGAGAAAGACAACTGATTCTAAACCAGGGAGTGGAGCTCCCTTAAGGCGGTTTGAAGCCCAGCTCCTGCTAAATGTGTTATGATATCCTACCACGAAAAGGGTCAGACACCTGTGCGGAAATGTAAGTGACCCAGGTCACCTTAGGAAATAGGTATATTGCGTGGGTGTCAAACAAACAGGATATGGGGACCGGAAACGGCACCTGCGTAGGCGTTCGAGAAACCTATAAAGCAGACCCGAGATGCGGACAGAAAAACTGAGAGGACCCAAGCAGCCAGGAGGCAGACCACCTAGGGCTGGGAAAACATAAGACCAAGTTCCCCTGTTGGGAACAGTCTCTCGGTACCCATCATCTCTCTCCCACTCTTCAGCCGACAAAGATGTATGTCATATAATAAAAATATGTCCAGATATTTTTATAAGCAAGTCTTCGAGTTTCCTTTCTATCCAAGTCCAGGACATTCAGCCACTATACAACAAATGTATCGCTCTCTGCTTTCCTCAGGACTACATCATCGAGGGCCGAAAGGAGGGATTCTAACGACTGGGCATCCCTGGATCTCCATACACTTTTCCCAGGCATGGGCCCTTCCGTTGTCTGTAGAGACAAAACTGAGGCCATTCATCTTCACAATAGTTGAAGAGTCAACCATTTCTCTTAAGAATAGACATTAATATTGAGTTTCAATTGATCTACTTCTACAATAACTGAAGAATAAACTGTTACAGGCCTCCCCCAATATAAGGTTATAGCATGGTTCATGGTATAATGTGGGAGATTGGTGGACCCAATTTCCATTTGATCCCGTAACTCGAGGACAAAGGTGACACAACTCTCACCGCCACTTGACTTATGTCGGCTAACCAACTGTAAAAGTGAAATGAATTAGATAAAAACATTTCAGTAGTCAATGAACCAAACTTTTAGAAACTGTCAGCCAAGGTTTCTTCAGTTTTTAAGGTGGTCTGTTGTAGTCCAAGAGTTTGATATAGTGCACAATAGCTGAATGGAGTTAATAGGCTCTGGTGAGCCGATTTTAGGGTTCACCAGGTTATAAATTAAAAGAAGTTAAATGATTAAGCATACAAAAGAACAATATATTAAATTTGATTAAAACCAACAAAAGAAACCTTAGTAAAACTAATAATAAAATAACTAAAAAGCATTCAGAACGCACATACCTCAGCCAATGCCACACACTAACTAAAAAAACTGAATGAAAATTAGTTCATATATAGCTACAATGCAGGGGAGGTTACTGTGTAAGTTTTTATTTATTTTTGTGCACCGATTTTTAAAGAAGGGAGATAATCGTTAGTTGATTTTAAGGCTAACAAGAGTTAGCCCTCATTTTACAAATTCTACGAATCAACTTGTTGGGCAGATCATAAGCAAATTAAAATTATTAGGATTTTAGAAAAACCATCAACCAAAACTGTCAACATAGGTTTCTTCAGTTTTTAAGTTGGTCTGACTGGATGGCTATGTATGTATCACGCGTACAGGATGCACCAATGGAGCTAGATGGCTGACAATTTAAACATTTACTCCCTAACCCATAAGAATCCACTGTTACACCAGTGTCACATACAATTTAAATTTATCTGCACAGTCTCTTAAATATTCTATTTTAATTCTTGATTTTAACTCAGGAAGTGTACTAAGTATCACATACAATTTA
The DNA here is from genome assembly GCA_006491835.1 of Architeuthis dux. NCBI lineage: Eukaryota > Metazoa > Mollusca > Cephalopoda > Oegopsida > Architeuthidae > Architeuthis > Architeuthis dux. The sequence continues at coordinate 620,018 of VCCN01004995.1, read as the reverse complement.
AATTTATCTGCACAGTCTCTTAAATATTCTATTTTATCTTTGATTTTAACTCATGAAGTGTACTAAGTGACATCTAATGAACATCCTGGTGCAGGCATGTGACTGTGTGTCAATTTGCTTACCCAGAATCACACATAATGTTCCTTCAAGTAGAAATGGATCTGAGTTCTTATGGGTTTTAATAGGTTAATATAATGTCTAGAAAAAAAAGGTTTTTTGAAATTTTCCCCCAAATAGGTTTTTAGTTGTGGGTTCATGATTGGACTAAATGGATCCCTTATTTTGAGTCTGGCATCATTCACGCATGTTTTTTGAAAATTCAGACTTTTTTTTAGTGATCACTAACCCAACAAAAGGCAAGAGAAGTAACTTATTCATTTATCATCCCTTTTTACAATTGATCACCACCCAACACAGCATGCTGCCAAAAGATATTGTTCATGTGGCAGTTTTTATTGAGTGACTAACCAGACCTTTTTGTTTTATAGTTTCAGGGTCCCTAGAAGGAATGTACAAGATGATGTACAATACAGAAAACAATTTTGTCCAAGCACATTATTCTATCACATTTGCCAAGCAGCAAAAAGATTTTATCAGCAGAAGAGAGACCAAACTGAAGAATTTATTTCAACTTATAAAATATTGGAGTAAAGTTGACTTGAAAAGTTTTGTAAGTTTTAATTTTTGTATCAATTTTTACCCCTGCCAATGGAAACGTTTATATATTCACTTATGTTTGTCTGTTTGTCCACACAATATCTCCAAAAGTGTTCAATAAATTTCAATGAAATTTCGTTGAAGGCTGGGCTGTGAAAGAATTGATTACATTTTTGAGACTTATATTCAAGAATGTATGGTAAACGAAAGTTATTTTTCAACCAATAAGATGCCATGAAACAAAAAGAAAAAAAATAGGCTCTGGTGAGCTGATTTTAGGGTTCACCAGGTTATAAATTAAAAGAGGTTAAATGATTAAGCATACAAAAGATCAATATATTAAATTTGATTAAAAGCAACAAAAGAAAACTTAGTAAAACTAATAATAAAATAACTAAAAAGCACTCAGAGAGCACATACCTCAGCCAATGCCACACACTAACTCGGACACCTGCAGTTTGGGTTTTTGTCAAGTCTGTGACCCCCGCTCGCAGCTGCCTAAATATCAAACATCACAAGCTAAACATATTCGAAAAACAGTTGTTTTGAGAACTAAAGAATAAAATTTGATAGGATTACTAAAAATATAGTAATTCTATCAAATTTTATTTCATAACATGTTAATTTGGTTTCACTGCTGCTTGGTACAAATAAAAGGCTTATTGGTCATGATAAATGAAGTGAATTAGCAATGATTACATACGTTTGAATTGGTTCTTACAAGATTGATCCTTTTGTGCGGCTGGTCCTAATAACAATTGGTCCTATTAAGCGGAATCCACTCATGTTAATCTGTTTGTCCACATGATATTGTAACATTCTCACCTTCTTGGAGGTTGGCGATAAACGTTCAACGACAGTTGGTTTCGTCACTCCTTGTTGTGGACGGTGTCAGGGCGTACGATGTGTCCGGATGTTTTCTCTGTTTAATCGTAATTCTACAGAAATTTTGTCAAATGTAAATATTCTTATAAAATTGAGAGACAGTGGGTGGGTGACTAGGCAGACTTTATAGCATTGAAATTCATTGTGAACTTTTGGAGATATTGCGTGGACTGACAGACAATATAGAGTGAATACGTATACCTCTTCCAACTTGGTTGGCTGAGGTAAATAATATTTTGATGAAAAGCAACAATAGAAAGATGGTGTAAAACTACTAACAAAATAGAATAATATATTAAATATTTTTCAGGGTTGCAATAAGGTTCCATCATACCTGATGAGTTTGATTGTCATCCATACTTGGGAAGAATATAGTAAACCACAAAATTTCAAAACCGAGATTGGATTTAAGGCAGTTCTTTCAACTTTGGTCAATTATCGCCAAATTCAAAAAGTTTGGTTTCAGAATTATGATCACCAGACATGGCAACTTTTTGGAGGAGCCAGTCGGTAAGTCTTTTTAAAACTTTTTATTTCTTCTTGTTCAATTAACTCTTAGTTTCATTCAAGAAAATTGGTATTTTACCCATAGCTGGGGGTAGAGATGGAGTCATGCCTTTCCCAAGGGCATTAATGCAAAGTGAAAACAAACTGTCTCAGCCAGAGTTTGAACTCAGCTCACCGGATCCATTCTCTGTGCCCTCAACCACTAGGCCACCCACACCTCTTAGTGACAAATAGAAATTCTTTTTTAACTCTTAATGTCATACACTGCTGGAAACCTCTGGGCTCTTCTGTGGTGGAAACCACGTTTGTTACACTTATGTAAAAAAATCAAAACTTTACCTAAAGGTGAAGCGGGGGTAACTTTGATCAGTAGTTAATCCCATTGTTATTAACATCTAAATCTTGCAATAGGGGGGTCCACGGTCGTCATATTCGTAAATCGGTAATCTTGCAATAGTGGGGTTCAAGGTAGTCATATTCGTAAAAGACCCAGAGTTATCCCCCTTGCATCATTGTATTAAAATAAATTATTAAATAACTTTGTATAATTTATCCTAAATTAGGATCATCCTAAAATTATTTTAATATGTACAAAACAATTAAATAACAATGATTTGATACAGTTATTTTATTAGTTATTTTATTAGTTATTTTAATAGTTTATTTTAGTAGTTTATTTTAATACAACATTATAGCTAGTAAATATAACTAGCATCAGACTGTTCAATGAAAAACTTGAAAATACAGTTTTTATTTTATTTTAATTTAATTAAAAAAAGTTTTGTCTTTAAAATAGTCTTAAATAAAAGGAAATTTTGGGATGAGCTATATGAAGATTTTTTTTACTTGATATGCAATTTAATATTTCACTTGTTGTCTAACTTCGTCTTGCACGATCGAAAACAATTTTTAAGTACGGATTATTTTCATGTATGTTCATGTATTTGATAAGTGTCTCCGATCTATCTATATAACGAGCAGTGTGACGTTTTTGTTTCTTTGTCCAGCTACAGAGATAGATGGATGTGAAGAGACTAAAATAGATGGATAGATGTGAAGAGATATAAATAGATGTTTTGTATAATCAACAAAAAAGAATGAGATCAATAATTTGAACAAGTTTTGTGTTGTGGCATTTTCTTTCAAATTTTTCTTTTTTTTCCAATCTAATTTAAGGCCTTACTTAATTGATCCAGACAATCCATCCATTAATATTTTCCATTTTTTCAGGCCTTACTTAATTGATCCAGCCAATCCATCCGTGAATATGCTTGACAGACAAAATTGGAATGCAATCGTACAAGCTGCCAAAAACACCCTTGAAGCACCTTTTTTGAAAAACATTAATATTACATCAAACTGGCGATAATTAGTACAAAATCAATATTGAAATAATTGATATGAAATCAATACTGAAAAGCCTGACTACAGCTTGATCCAAATAAACAGTGCATTTCTCGTAATAAATGAAGCAAATTAGCAATGATTACAAACGTTTGAATCGGTTCTCCTAAGATTGGTTCTATTGTGTGTCCATCCTACTTCTATTCTGAATGAAGATGTTGTTTTGTTTAAATAAACTTTGATCAAATGAAAACTACATATTTATTTATTTTTTGTTAATAAAAATGAGTAAATAGTTTGAACATTTTTATGTATTTATTAGTATGAAATAAGCCCTTGTGTAGTTGTAACACAAGTTTTTGTAGATATGTAAGATTGTCAGTGTGGCTCAATTAGTAAGAGTGCGGGATATCTATCACATGGCTGTGATTCTAAATCACCGTAGGGAAACATTAATTTTATATAGCAGTTTGGTTTGACAGGCAGACAAGCATTGAAGAGTTTCCTCCCCAGAATTAGTTGAGGATTGTTGTTGTTGTTAGGTAGAAAAACAAGGTCAACTCCAGCCTTGGACTGGAGTTTAACAAAATTAGTTAATATGAAATCAATACTAGAAATAATAGAAAATCAATACTGAAATCAATGAGATATCAATACTGAAATTGATTAATAGAAAATAAATATGGAAATCAATAAGATATCAATATTGAAATTGATTAATAGAAAATCAATACTGAAATCAATAGAAAATCAATATTGAAATCAATACTAAGATTGATTAATAGAAAATCAATATTGAAATCAGATTTCAAATCAATTATCTTGTTCATTTTCATTATTAGATGAAGTGACAACTTTATTAAATTTGACTACTATTTACTATTTGATTAAGATGAATGTAAATAGTGAAAATTAATACAAGATTTCAAAACATTTTTCCTATATAATCAGTTTAGATTTTACTAGCATATCTCAGATTTATATTATAGGCCAGAGTCCTTTCTCTGTTCCATGTTGATCTTTTTCTATCTCTTAGAGTTATCCCTAGCATTGCTCTTTCCATGGCTCTCTGTGCTTTTCTGAGTTGGTTTTCAGCTCGTTGGGTTAGTTTTCATAAGTCATGGCTGGTATTATGCAGTGGTTGTATTTACGCTTTAGGCACATTGGCAATATGCTCTTCAGAATGT
>VCCN01004995.1:596374-615338 GCA_006491835.1 Architeuthis dux | reverse complement strand
TATATTTACCTAAATATTTCTCCGACTATCAATACATATATACACACACACACACGTATATATATATACACACGTATATATACACACACATGTATATATACACACATTAATATATACACACATTATATATACACACACACATATATATATATATATACACACATGTATATATATATAGGTTAAAGATGAACAGAACAAAGACAAAATTAATGTTCATGATAAAGCCCTGAAAACGATCATAAAGATAGATGGAGAGGCTCTAGAAGAGGTTGATGAATACATCGACCTAGGACAATAAAGCAAGCGAAAGACCATGATAGCGAAATAAATCGATAGGTTGGAAAGCATTTTGTATGAATACAGACATTCTGAAGAGTACCTTGCCAATGTGTTTAAAGCATAAAGTATACAATGGTTGCATAATACTAGCAATGACCTATGAATGCAAAACATGTAAATTAACAAAACAAACTGAAAACCAACTTAGAATCACGCAGAGTTATGGAAAGAGCAATGCTAGGGATAACTCTAAGAGATAGAAATGGATCAGATGGAGGACTAGAGTGAAGAATATTATACAATTAAGCAGCAAAAATGGAGATCACCTCGCAAGAAGAGATGACAATAGATGGTGCAAAAGAAAAACCGATTGTCTATTACATTAAAAGCTATTCATATACATTCTTTTGTACATAATTATTAACATTACAAAAAATGTTATGATCCTAATCAAATGTTTTTGATTTTCTGAGTGAAACTTTATTTTTTCACCTGCTAAAATAGAGATAACTCCTGTTAGTCTTAAAATAAACTAAGGCTTACAGGATCAACACCCCTATAAAAGAAAAACAGAAGTAAATACAAATATATTGTTATTGCTTTGAATAAATTAAATTAAATCGTTAAATCATTTTTGTGCATCATTTTTAATGTTGGTGGGAGATAATCCTCCAGAAGGCTTCATTTCAATCTCAACTTCATGAAATCCGTATTTGATAATATCAGAAAAAGTGTACTAATCTTTATCTTTGTTAGACAAAAAAAAGCCCAAAAAACTAATGGATTTATATTTAAATTTATGGAAGAGGTACTTCACTTTACCCATGCAAATTTAATTTTCGGCCCATCAGAATGGGATACTGGCAAAAACCAAAAGTTAAAAGGCCTACTCTTTTAAGACAAGGCCTCTTGTTACATATCGTTGAACAAGAAAGAACTGCGAGGAAGGAACCTTTCTGAAATTACTACTGAAATCCGAGGACCTAATTGTGATCCCATGTGAAGAGGTTACTCTTCATATTATCGCACTCTACATAGGGACAAGTAATTGTACCATTTCAAATTGAGTAATTTTTTACTCTTAAATTATTACACCTGTTACAAGACTGGTTACAAAGTCACAACTGAGATTTGTTGCAATTTATTTAAAAGGGAAGCCTAACAAGGTATTGAAGAACGACTTTTTTTCAAGGTAAGGTTGCCTCCCCCCCATCTTTCTTCTCTCTGTTATGCTGGTTGATAACAAGTCTGCTACTGATACTACCGCTCCCCTCCCACTTTTCTTATTGAAAATTCCCAAAATAAAGAGCTGTTGATTTTTGTTTTTAAAAAGATAACCTGCTGAAAATAAACACAAATAGACAATTTGTTTCGATTTTTTTTAATAAAAGGCTGTGTTTAACACAGGTTAACAAAAATTTAATTTCAAAATAATTGTTGTACTTCCTTCACCCTTTCTTTTTTCATTGTCGCAATTTGTTTTTTTCTCTTCTGAAAAAAAAAAACAATCATGCCACACATCTTTTCTTTCCCTAGTCGACAGCCAACGGTTATACAACAGTGGCAATGTAAAATAATTCTTATTATCTACAGAATATACACAAAATAATACAAGTGACAGATAAGAGGGAGAAGTTTTTAAAGGAAGAGCGCAGAAGCTAAAAACATTCAAAGACAATCACGTTTAGTAGCTTCTTCATTTTTCTTATACTATCTGTCCCATAATAATTACATTTAGTGTATGAAATTTGTATACAAATGTAACAAATATTATGGGATAGATGTAGTACTTTCTTTTAATCATTCTTCCCATTTCTGTGCATTGTTTAATGAGGGAGTTCTTTTTCTTTATCTGTACAGTTGGAAGTTTACCGGCGATCCTGCGGTAAGCGTGGAGTCCCCTCCAAAATCCTTGTCCGCGAGGCCAAGCCATGATACAGTAGGAAGTAATGTGTGAGGAGGGAAGGTGGGCATCAGGGATATGTAAATTCTTACTTATTGTTCTGTTTGGCATGTTATTTGCAGCACATTTTACAGTCTCCATGTATTGTCAACTGAGATTTGAAGACATTTGAATCAAATTATACTACCACTGTCCCATAATATTTGTTACATTTAGTGTATGAAATATATATGAAAATATAACAAATATTATGGGACAGAGGTAGTATAAACAAAAGTGGCCAGAATGACTATATTTTTTCCAGTGTGTCATTCAGACATTTGTTCAAAGTGTGTGTCATTCAGACATTTGTTCAAAGTGTGTGGCATTCAGACATTTGTTCAAAGTGTGTGGCATTCAGACATTTGTTCAAAGTGTGTCATTTAAGCAAAATCCAGGAGTTATACAAAAGAGACTGGAAATCAGAGAGGCAAGAAATGACTTTCGGAGGGATATGTTTTGTTGTTCTTTTCTCAAAGGATTAAAGTGAGGGTCAAGGAGAGAAAGAGAGAGTGGTCAACAATTGATATAATTTCATTCATCTGCTCCAACAGAACGATCCAAAATTTTACATTTGTTCTTTATAACATTCCTTTATTTGGCTCTGGTGTCATCATTGTTGTTGGTGCTTTGCCCTTATTCCTGGTTTGTTGTGGATTACATGCAATTTGCAGAAAGGAACAACAAAAAATTAAGTTTTTTTCTTTTGTCTCATTTGGGTTTTTTTTGTAGATGTTGATAATGAAATGTTTTCATCAAAAAGATTTGGCATGGAATGTCATGTAATCGGATCAAAATCTAAAACTTTTGTTGACTTTTAAAGTATTATGAAAAAAACCCCCAAAACTCTCTGGCATCTGCAAAAATATTAGTGCTGCATGGTAAACCAATAAAAAAAAAGGAAAAGGTAAAACATTACTATGTTTTAATTGAGGGTCGGGGGAAAATCAGACGTTAGCTGATGAGTTTGGTGTTCGTCTGCCGCCGGGGATAACAGCGTAAGTGGGGTCTGCATAGTCATATCTACCATTTGAATGGTAATCATATATATCTCCTGAAGCAGCTGGAGACTCTATTTGTATTGAATGGGGCCATGAAGGAGGGGCACTGTGTCCTCCAGGCCGAATGTAAATCCATGGTTCATGGCTGCTCGGAGAATTGTCCTGGGGGTGGTAATGGGGATTATCTCTGTGATGACGCGGTTGTGGGCGTGGGGGTTGGGGTTGGGGTTGACCCCTGTAGCCATTGTTATGCCAACCTTCCCTGGATCCTGCTGGGTAAGGAGGAGGATGTTTTGGATGCTGCGACTCACTCGGATAGTCTGGAGGGTAAAAACGTTCATCTCCATTTGGCTGTGGAGTGTAGGGTGGAACATAAGGGGGTGCATGTGACTTCTCTTGATAATTGGGGTGTACATTCATTCTGTTCAAAAGAAAGAACCAAAAAATATTACAAATTTAACATTTTCGGGTGAATTTTTTCAGGCAAGTTGTTTTATCTATCTATATAATGAACAGTGTGACTTTTTTGTTTCTCTGTAACTATAGATTCACCTGTATGCCATGTAATAGTGTCTGTAGGCTGGTTGCAGAATGGTCAAAGGTGGAAAAGAATTCCAATCAAAGCTTTTTTGGTGTCATTGGAAGCAGAAAACTGTACGTAATTGCTTCATATTAAAATTCCCATTAATCTCATGTGGGGAAAAGTTTTGATCGGATTTTGAAGTTATTGATATATATTTTTATAACTTTTTCACCATTTTCAGTCAAGTGATTTTGTAGTATTGATAAGGATACGTCATTAAAACTTCTTTGTTTTCAATATGGATAGTTTACATTTTTTTACAATGGGGAAGTTTATTTAACTGTTAAATTCATTACTGCTTGTAACCACTTGTAATTGATAGTGGAACTCTTCAATGATTAGAATTAAAAAATGGAACTTTTCTGCGAATGATCATGCCTCTTTGGGCATCTCCAACTACACACAATATTTACACATCAACTTCTAAACCAGGCATGGGCAACCTTTTGCGAGCAGCGGGCCGCATGAGATATTGCTAATCATAAACTGGGCCACAAATTCACTGTCAGAATAATTTTTAGAATGTTAGGAGCCTTTTTGCTAACAACATAGCATGCATGCACCATTTCGCTGAGCTCTGTTTGCTTTTTAGAAAGAAGCGTATTTAGGCTACCGATCTGTTTCTTTAGTGTTTCAATTTTAAGCTTTCCGATATCTCCTTTAAATTTATCATACCCGGAATGTTTAGTTGTGTAATGACGCTTAATGTTAAATTTTTTAAATGTGGAGAGGGATTCAGAACATATTAGACACATTGGACTGTTCTTTACTTCAACAAAGAAGTAATCATTTGTCCACTTATCCTGGAATTTTCTCATTTCTTCAAAAAAGGTTCCTTTTCTTAGATGAAATTTTAATAAAATGTTATTTTCCTCATGGAATTAAGCGTGCCATTCAGAAAGACAAAAGGGCCGCAGTTTGCCCATGGCTGTACTAAACAAATACAGAATTCATAAAAACATATTCAAATGTACATAAATACAAACATCTACAATTTAGTACAATTCTGACTCTTGAAAATCTCATCTGACAGATTACAAATTGAATAAAAAAATTATTTTTAAATGATGCACAAAGGTATTATTCCACTGATAATGACATTCATTTTTTTAAAAAAATAATTTAAATAAGATTGGTAACTACATTGAATTTTTCTCAATCTGGATAGTACACATTTATTTACAAAGGGGAAATTTATTTAAAAGATATCTATTTTTTATCACTTCTAAGAGAGATACACCAGTAGAAAACATGAGTTGCCACGCATAAGTGCCCAACTCACCATTTATAAAAAGTCAATATTTTTGTTATTTTTAGAGCTTTTTTTTTATTTTGAAGATTGAACACTATAAATCATAATGCAGTGTCTAAGCTTCAAAATAAAAAAAAACTGAGCATTGTAGCTCTAAAAATAACAAAAATATCAACTTTTAAAAATGGTGCATTGGGCACTTATGTGCAGTCACTCATATTGTCTATAACTTTGAGAAGAGTCATTAACATTCCTAATTTTGTTTGGCCAATTGATCTCTTTGTTCCTGATGTTAATACAACGTTTTAACAGATCATTTCTTCAGCCTTCATCAGGTGTATAATTCGTAAGGAAACAAATCAGGAAATGGCAACAGAAAAATGGTTGCTAATATATAATCCAGATGAGTTTATTCCAGCAACACTATTCGAGACAAAACCATACCACCATCTATGTACCCAGGTGAGTCCAATCCATACACAGGGGAGTTCTCCAACATCATCTTTGCCAAGCAAAGTAAACCACAAATCTATACTAGCCTGACAAGCTGATATATGCTGACTCTTAATTTTCTCCCTCACCTGTAGTGCTCCCTGTCATAGTTCCCTCTAAGGTGAGTGTGTGTGTGTGCACGCACGCACACACAAATTTTGCAACCAGTGCACAAAAGGTTTGATTGATTGATCTGTTTAGTGGCATATCAATCCTTGTGATTTTGGTGAAAGGTTATTTTTTATTTAAATAGAGTCTTGCGACTTTGGTGAAAAAACAGGTTGCCCCTGTATGGGGGTGGGGTGGGGTGGTGGTGTTGGATGCAATCAGTGTATTCTAGGCCCCAGCTGACAGGGCCAGTCACACAAAAGGTTAGTTACAAATAATAATGGAGCTATATTTATAATTAGAATAATAATATAATTACATTTATTAAAAATAATGACTTCAGTAACTTTTTCTGTATAAGAAATACTCATGTTTTATTTAATCGGACAACAAACTGAACAAAGTAACTAAATACGTTATTTCATAGAATGCAATCATACTTGTATTATATTAAAACATACAAATATGTTTTATTAGCCATAAAAGATAGTCTGTGCCAAATTTATCTTGAAACAATTTCAAGTTTACATTTGCACAAGCATTTAGTGTGCACATACTTTTGTCACAGGAGAAAAATTTTTGCGTACACTGACTACTAAAAATTAGACGGAACATTTCTCCCTGTCAATCATCTGAACTTCATTTCAGAGGGCATAATGTATGCCTTTCTCTCTTCATATATGGTCTGCCATACCAGATTTTCTATCTCCCCTTGGTCTATGGCTTTCTTATGTTCCCGATTTTGACTCCGGAGTGACTTTGGGTGACAGTAACGGTTTCCTCTGTGTATCTAACGTTGCTAATCTGGATGATATATTAGCAATGATTTTTCTGTTGCCTTTTCCGAAAGAAATAGCCCCCCCCCCCATTTCTTACGGATTATACACCTGATCAGGCATAGCTGGATATTTTATATATTCTAACATTTAGTTAGATTTGTTATTGTATAATGTAGTAGGTGAACTACTATTCATAAAGCTTTTTGGTGGGCCCACTCCTACAGTTACACTCCTGCACCTGATGAAGGCTGAAGAATGGATCAGCTGAAACATTGTTACCAACATCAGGAACACAGAAGAGGAGTTCAATTGTCCAAACAAAATCTGGAATATGTAGGGAACATTTGTCAAAATTTTTTAGTGGTTGATAAAAAATTCTCAAAAAATAAAATAAAAAAAGTGGAATTGTTACTGTACTTAAAACAGACATGCACTATTAAAACTTTTATGGTTATTTCAAGAAAAAGAATTGGCCGTTTCTAATGACAATCTTGATGCAAGTGCTTACAACATCAAGTCTATTGTGCATAAAAACTAAAATGCAACAAATACTAAAACAGATTCACAATATTAGGTTGTTACATATGTACAGTAAACCCTTGCTATAATGAATTTCGGCTTTAACGAACATGTGGACCCATCCGAACTGACTTTGGATTTACTGAACAAAGTTCAATAAATGTGGCAAGCACATGGACCATAAACATTTTTATTATTTACCGAACAAAGTTGAACCATAACTTTCTTCTTATTTATCAAACAATGTTTGTTAAATACTGGCAACTACCAAAGTTACTACTTATTTAGCGAACGAGGGGCAACCATCAGGTATAACTTTCGGCTTTAACAACAACCCCCTCTCCCCAATTAGTCCATTATAGCAAGGGTTTACTGTACTTGAATGTACTTAAAATAGGCTTCTTTTTTTTTTACACAGTTAATTGTGTCATTAGACACAGTTTCAGTTGAGTTGTGGTGGGATTAAACTAATATGAGAATTTGTAGTAAAATTTGGTATGGTTGATATCTAAGATGTGGCCGTTTTTTCACTTAGGCTGATCTATGCGTTTGCTACTCTTGAATAGAAGAAATTTTTCTAACACCAGTGAAGGTCCAAATTTGTAGTTATGGCTGTGTCGTCTGGTTTTGCGGAAAATACTAACTTCATCTGTTGAAGTTGGCATTTTGAACAATGAGCATCTGTATGTATGTTGTTCCAGATTCTATAGACTTCCAACAGGTCAGCATGTTCAGGACATATGAAATGCCGTTTTTGGATAGTAAGATGAAGAGATATAAACAACAAAAACAGTAAATATTTAGATCTCATTGTAGGCAGGAGTTTTTTTAATCCTACACTTTGTTCTCACGTTTGTATTTTAGGCACAAATATAGTGTGGCTCTCGATGTCGACAGTATGAAATCAAATGATGGATAATTTTATATCCGACAGAATATGATAATTATAATGACATCGTTTAGCAGTCACTCACATTGGTGCCAGGCAAATATAGGTTTTCAACTAAAATGTCATAATTATCATATATATATATAAAGATTAATAAGTTATTTTAGGCTAACTGTAAAAACTGTATACTATTAACCACAAATCAATATATCCATGTGACAGTGAGGTTGGGCACTATAGGTTAAAGGGTCAAGAATCTTTCACATTAAGCCTTATTCTCTACGGTGAAAAAAACAACCTAATATAATGTAGATATGATTTTAAAATTCATGCCATATATATGTACAATAGTAAATCTACATTATCAATCCTCAAAATCTACACTATTACAAAAACTACCTAGCAATCATTATAGTACTATTTGATTAATTATCATTTAAACTAGTTATTAATCTTTCGGTTGTCATGATCATTTTGGGTATTTTGTAGAGTGTACAGCTTCAGATGCAATGGACAGGGATAAATGCCAGGCAAATCTATCCTATAAATTTATATACTTTCAAAATTACCATGATCCACCATAAGATCGCCCATGTAAAACGGAGAAACAGCCAAATTTGGGTGGAAAAAAAAATGGACCAAATAATAGCCCAGGGATATTATTCAAAGGCCATCATAACTGCTAAATTGAGCATAATAAAACAATAAAAGTTATGACTCACATGTTTTTATTCACTTCACTATCAATCGGCGACTCGTTTTAATTGTATTTGGTACTTCTTTGGATAGTGTTTTCTTTTTAAGTTACGAGAGCCGAACATATATAAATATATATATACTAAATACAGTCTATATATTATATTGACCATATGTATGTGCAAATACAGTAAAAAAATAATTTAATTTTTGTAATAAATAAATAATATAACTTGTTTGTTTTCAAACTCATTCAGCAATAGTGAATAAGTATCGAGCAAATTAATTTCTTTTTGTTTATACAATGAATTGACAGATATTTTGGACTTGATGTCTAATTATTATATGCGTATTCAAGTTGTCCAGTTTTTTTATGCTAAAATGCACTAAAACAGATAATTTCAAATTTTGATCTACAAAATAAACGCCCACCTAAAATAACTGCCCATGGGCGATCTATTGGGTGGGTGATCTTACGGTAGTTCCCAGTAGATTTCATCATATATAATCAAATTAATTTCTTGTTTATTACATCTAGTAGATAAGATACTATTGTAATATTTACTCATGACTAACAAAAAGAAAACAGTGACTATTGAGTCACACAATAGAAACTGTTAAGTGACCACATCTTTTGGCAGCATGTTATGTTGGGGGTGATCAATTAAACAATTGGTGATCAATGAATAAGTTACTTCTCTCATCTTTTGTTAGGAGGTGATCACTAAAAATGTCTGAATTTTCAAAAAACAAGTGTGAATGCTGCCGGGCAAAAACTAAGGGAGCAATTTAGCAAAAACTTACATTGCAAATTGAACACCCTCCACTAAAAAACCTATTGTGTGTGTGGGGAGGGGGGCACACACACACACACACAAATAGGTTTTTTGTTTTTTTTACAAAAACAAAAAGTTTTTTCTAAACACAATAAGGAGTAAATGTTTAAATTTTCAGCTCTCTAGCTCCGTTGGTGCAGCCTGTACACATGATACATACATAGCCAGCAAGACCAACTTAAAAACTGAAGAAGCACTAATAATATACCAGTATATAAGACGGCTATTTAATCTTAAAAAAAACAAAAACAATCATGCAAATATTTCACTGTGTCCAGTGCGCTGGTATTATGACTAGGAGGTAGTGCTTGAAATTAACATTGTCCCGGGAATGGTAAAAATGTGTTTGGGATGAACAAATATCTTCCGCGGGACAGAAGTGATTTTTTTTTTAATTTTAAAAAATCAGGTGAGGATTGTTCTTGTTTTTGTTATGGTAGAAAAACAAAGTCAACTCCAGGTTTGGACTGGAGTTTGACAATTATTTATTTCCTCAACATTTTAATTATGCTACTAACAACTATAGATGATAATAAAGTAAAGAAACAACATTTTGATTTTGGGACCGTTTACATTTCCTTCGGGACAGTTAAAATTGTCTGGAGCCCTACTAGGAGACTGTCTACAATTGCTCAATATAGACAGTTATGTGGTTTGGACGAGTTGCAGTGAATGGTAGTCATCAAAATACTCTTGTAAAACATTCGTCTGTTAAATGGAAAAATGGTTTAAATTGGAGTTTTTAGCATCACAAGAATGTACACTAATATAGTTATATTCCGAGGCTGGGAGATCTATCCTACACTGAAAGATTAAAACAACTTAATCTAGAGACCCTGGAATACAGAAGAAAATTTAACCTATTGGAAGTCTATAGAATCCGGAAAATACATACATAGAGTGGATACAGATGCTAATTGCTCAAAATGCCCTGATAAGAAAATGCTGACTTCATCTATCTGCAGTAAAACCAGAGGACGCAGCCATAAACTATCAATTCAGACCTCCACTGGCGTTAGAAAAAATTCCAAACGCATGGAACAGCCTAAGTGAAAAGACAGTCACATCCAAGAATATCAATATTTTCAAAAATAATCTTTATTCTGATATCAACAATACTGAATTTGACTACAAATTCTAATGTTAGTTTAATTTCACTCCTACTCAGCTTAAAGACACACAATTGACTGTTGTCCAAAAAAGCTTATTTCAAGTACATTCAAGTTATTTTTCAAAATTCAGATAGTGACTATAAATGATGAGGATTAGGCAGTACAGTTCAGAACCCTTAGTATTAACAATTTGCTTTTTTTTCAGTGGAGGTCGGAGTGGCGTAACAGTTAAAACATGGAATCAATGAGCAGAGTTCAAATTCTAGCCAAGGCTATTTGCTTTTACTAATCTCCCCCTGCCCTAAAATAATAAGGCATAATGAGCTCACTCAACCAGTCTAGGAGAAAGATGTGGTGGAATCAACTCTGAATTTAAAACCAGGAGTGGTGGAATCAACAACTCCTTCCAGCTATTGGTAGGGGTCTTGGGCTTGCTATTCCACCCCGTAAAGAATTATTTGCTCAAGATGATCAGTGCGCAAGCGGAAGGACCGCTCGGATCTAGGATCACTCTCTTTAGATTCACCAGTTATACTGATGAGGGAGCTAAATTATAGCAATAAAACAATTGTGCAATTTCTGCTTTATATAACAACAGATATAAGAATTTGTAGAAAGAGAGAGAGACATGCTTGACCAACTACTGACTAACTAGGGGGAGAGACAGTCGTTGCTATCCACTACGAGCAACGGAGGGCTGTGCAGAGGGGTGCTGGCCACGGTGCCTGTTCGGACAGAAGCCTCCCTACCTGTCACCTGTCTGCCTGTTGATTGGATGTTAGTCTAAGGGTGGATCACATCCAAGAGATAGCAGGGGAGCCATACCTTTCATGTGGATTCGGCCGCCCCCCTGGATGGCGAATCTTATTGACTATAGCATACTCAGCTTCTGGGTATGGTGGCTGTTGTGGAGGATGTTGGTTTTGATTAGAAAACTTCTGAAAAAGAAATATCAAAATGTGAAAAATCTTAAAAAATGAAATAAAAAAAAATTTTAAAAAGAAATTATATGAGCATCAATGTCTACATCAGGGCTTCTCAAAGTAGGAGCCAGGACCCCTCTGGTGCTTGCGTAAAGATTATTGTTGGTGGGGCTGGCAGACATACTTGAAAATCTTTTTTTAAAGAATAATTATGTAACTAGAGATTTTTGGGATCAAGTTTACATCAGGCACCCTAAAAATTGTCGAATCGAAAAGGAACACGGAAATGTTAGAAGTTACTTACATTCAATAAAAAATAGGTTGTTTTTTTGTTTTTTTTTTAAACTAACAAATTTTTCGAGGTTACTAAGATACTTTTTTCCAGAAACCTAAAAAGTATTTTTTGTGCTTTCAACCAACTATTCTTCATAAAACTAGGTTTTGGCTTTTATAGCGATTATTAGAGTTTAAATTTTAGTCATTCAGTAACGGTTGGATTGAAAGCACCAAAAATACTTTTTATTTTTCCGGGAGAAAGTATCTTAGTAACTTGGAAAATTTGTTAGTTTAAAAAATTTTTTTTAAAAATCAGCCAATTTTTTATCGAATGTAAGTAACTTCAAACATTTCTGGTGTTGAGGCAAGTTTTTTTCATAAAAAACACCATAAAACTTACAGATTATAAATATGTTGCAAATTTTCAGTCTTTATTTGCTTCTACCTTTAGTAACTGTTAAATAATAATAAAGGACTAATATATAAAAAATAACCTATTGCTTTTATAACAATAAGTGAGGGGTTGTGAAAAATTTCTTATAAGGGATCACAAGTGAAAAAAGTTTTAAAAGTCTGGACTACAGGAATCATGTTGCATTTTTTTATATTCACAGAATTGAAATTTAACTACAATTGAAGAAATCTTGGTGTGTGTGTGTGTATGCAACATGATTACTTGACAGCTGGCCATTGTACAAAGTTGACATTCACCAGATATATTAGTCAGCAAACAAGGCAGTGCAGTGTCGAGTTTGAAGTTTTTTTCGGATCAGCGGTTCTCGAAAAATCTAATAAAAATAAATAAAATTTAAAGATGGTAGATCTTTCCTAGTTTCTATAAATTATCTCCCTTGACTTCTGCTCCTTAGAATTATCTAAATTTAGATATAAAATATCTAAATTGACAACACTGAAAAGAAGTAATCGAAATACTTCGAAGCCATAGTTTTGTACAATGGATGGAAAATTATTTTACATGACAGTTATGGCAGATTGCTCCACACACCATGAAGTCAAACATGCACCTTTAGAATGTGCACTGCCCTAGTAATGATAAAAAATAATTAGCAAACTATAACTTTATTGTCATCCAGACCATCCTTTTGTTTCTTACTATAAAACTTCCATATTTGAATATAAAAATTTTGAAATTCAGAGGAAGTCATTTCTTATAATCACAGATGTTATCAAATGGTTATTGTTATCAAAATTAGTTGATCTCAAACACTTTATTTAAAACGAATTAAAAATTCATTTTAAAAAAGTCAATAAATTTCATATTAATTTTCTTTAATGTAAAGTTGTTTAAAACAAAGAATTTAATAAAATAAT
The DNA here is from genome assembly GCA_006491835.1 of Architeuthis dux. Classification (NCBI taxonomy): domain Eukaryota; kingdom Metazoa; phylum Mollusca; class Cephalopoda; order Oegopsida; family Architeuthidae; genus Architeuthis; species Architeuthis dux. The sequence goes on along the minus strand of VCCN01004995.1, from coordinate 602,319 downwards.
GAATTTATAACAATGAATGTAATTTGTTCCAATTTTTATATAATGTTATCAGCCAATTATTGTTATCTAAAAGAACCTGTCTGACAGTGATCACAATAAGCAGCTTCCTCTGTCTTTCAGTATAGAAAACTTAAACAGAAACATAATATTCAGTTCATTTAAATAATCTTGAACAAGTTATTCAACCTGGTTTATAATAAAAGATAAACTTTTAGGCTAAGTCCAAATAATGTAAATTATTCATGCATTTTATTCTGTTATTCAATAAATAAATTATGCCCTCTTCAGCAGAATGTGTTCTATTAAAATGAAAAATGTAGTAAAAGTTACATAGAAAATTTATCAAAAAATATTCAAAAGAGTAATGAAAAGCCTATAGAAAATGAAATCAAGAGAAATAAAACATTTAAAATATGTCTACCCCTTTTCTTTTAAATTTTATTTATTCTTAATAAAAAATGAGGGATGTGAGTTCGATTCTCACTGGAGGCTTACTCTTTAATCCCAATTGTGCTGTTTGCGTATAGCCATAGAATGACAAAGTTTTGATAAAATAAAAATTAATAAAAATATTGGGTTATAATACTTCAGCTAATAATAAGAATAGATAAAAATCCAGATGAAGGTAAAAAGTGAATGAATCACTGCCACCTATCTTTTTACCTTGTAAATTAGCAGTAATGTGGGCAGTGATCACTAAAAAGTGAATGAATCACTGCCACCTATCTTTTTACCTTGTAAATTAGCAGTAATGTGGGTAGTGATCACTAAAAAGTTCAAATTTTCAAAAGACAAGTAGGATGATGCTGGACACAAACTAAGGGTGCAATTTGGCATAAACTTACATTGTAAATTGAATGCCCCACTAAAAATCTATTTTGGGGTGGATATTTTAAAAAAAACAAACAAAAAAACCCAACATTTTCCCTATTGAGGGGAGTGTGTGTGCAAAATTTAAATTTTCTACTATGAACAGTTAGGGCTGGGCAAAGTCCAGATACATAGATAGATACATATAAATGTCAGAACACATGAATCAACTAAACCCAGCAACAGTATTTAAACCAGTGTTGTGGATAGCAGTGATTAAAAACATTTACTTCGGGTTACAGCATTTTCATAGTTAATCGCAGGATTTTCATAACAGAAATGGCTATTTCCTAGCCACTTTTTATAGCTGAAACAAAACGATAAAACTCAGGTTCACCTGGTGTTGCTAATTTTTACAATGTTATTCAAAGCTTTTGATGGCAATAAGTAAAATAAAATTGTGTAGTAATTATCACTGAAAAAACCCCCCCAAAAAACCATTATAAAAACTTTTAAAACGTTTTAAAAACAATGATTATAAATACGTATTTAACTTTACTATGCTACATAAAAAGTCATTTTTTTTCTCAATAGTATCAATATTTTTGCTGCTATTTGTATTCATACAATTTTGAAAAATAAAAGCAGATGAACCCGAGTTTTATCGGTTCATTTTAGCTATAAAAAGTGGCTAGGAAATAGCCATTTCTGCTATGAAAATCTCTGCGATTAACTTAACCGCTATGAAAATGCTGGATACCCAGATAAATATCAGAACACATGAATAACCTAAACCCAGCAACAGTATTTAAATCGGTGTTGTGGGTAACAGTGATTAAAAATATTTACTTCATCTAATATTAGAAGAATACATTTTTAAAACTGCCTTACTAATTCTGAAAATAACAAACATGGCAGTGATAGATGGAATAAGGAATAGGTTTGAAAGGTGAAAGTTCTGCGGGGCATGAAAGCCTCCATGGCAGTGGTCATAGCAGCCAGGCATAAACCAGTCTTCCCCATGAGGGATGTGAGTTCGATTCATGATGCCGTAGACGGCACAAATTGAAGTTGTCATAAAAACAACTAAAAATTAAGATGAAGGTAAAAAAAATAGTCAAAATTAATAAAACCTGTCTAACCCTTCTTTCCATTTCCTGTAAGTGTCTTTCATACATTTCCTCTTTTTCCTCGAGAGGATATCGACCCTGGCGTTCTTGGTGCCGTCGTTGATGCTCCTCCCTCAATTGTTGAATTTTATCAGTCCTTGTGCTGGGTGCAGGCTGAGCATAAGGCTCTGCGTAGTGGGGATCACGATAACCTGGCCGCTGTCTGGGTGCAGGGGTACGTGGGGCTAGATATGGAGATTTGGGGTGATCAGGTAGCCTAGAAAGAACAATGTAATACTGCTAAAGAGAAAAATTAAATCAATTCTTTCATTATTTTATGAGAAGTTAGACATTTGGTACAGACGGTAAACTTAAAAATTTACAAAATTTACTTTAGGATTTAACGTGCAGTAACAAATCTCTTAAATACAAAACCAAGCATAACATTTTTTGTCTATAACTTTGAGAAGAGTCATTAACATTCCAACTTTTGTTCAGACAACCAAATCTTCCCATCCTTGATGTTGTCAACACAACATTTCGTCCGATCCATTCTCCAGCATTTGCCAGGTGTATAATTAAAGAAAAGAGGCAAACCTTTCTTTTCTCCAGGCAAAGAAAAATTGTGGTCATTAATATACCAACTGGATCAATCCATTCCAGCAGTGTTAGGTACAGAGCATATCCATACTGCCAACCAAGCACACAGTCAATTCAAAACTATACACGCTAAGCAAAAGAAAACTACACATGGTGTTGAAATTCATACTAGCCCGATTTATGCACTGATATATGCAGCTTTCTTCAATTTGCTCACTTCCCAACAATGCTCCCTGTCAATTATTTGTGTACCCAGCCAGGGTTGCCAGATTAGTTTTCTCAAAATTGGACACAAGTTTTCCAAAAATTCAACCTTGCTCAAAATCGGTCAAAACCTGACAGAAAAAATGATGGCTAAACATAGCTAATAGTTCCTAAAAGTAGCTAGATTATTAACACAATAATGAAAGTAAATAGCTAAAAGTGGCTAGAACTGATATCCGATATCTAAAAACAATTTCTTATATCTAAACCTAACAAAAAATATCTAAATTTAGATATAAAATATGAAAGTTGGCAATGCTGAGTGGGCCCCACTCAGCGTTGCCAACTTTCATATTTTGGATGTCTGATTTTTTAAATTTTTAATCAGTCATACAGGGTAAAAAAACGGACATAACTGGCAACCCGGACCTAGTGCTGCTTGAATGGATTGATCCAGTTGGTATATTAATGACTACAATTTTTCTTCTCCATATTTGTCTGGAGAAAAAAAGGTTAGCTCTTTTCTTGAATTATACATCTGACGAGGGCTGAAGAATAGATCAGCCAAAACCTGGGTTTGACAGCATCAACGATGGAAAGAAAAGATTTGATTATATGAAAAAAAGTTGGAATAACATTTCTTTTTTACAACATTAGCAATAAGAATGAGATTGTGCAGGGTTGGAGTCACAGAAGAAAAGGTCATGTAGCTCTTCATCTCACCTGAATTCATTTAATCAAACCACATGAAAACTTATTGCCTAACAGTTGATGTAACAAAGAGGTTCAAAGGCAAAAGACAGCAAAAAACAAATGGCTCAAAAGGTAAACATAACCTTTGTTGTCCAGCCCAACTTGAGTCAGAACTTGAGGGGGGTTCTTATATGGCACCAAATATGCAATGTTTATGTTAATAGCAACTGTTCTAACCTTTCTTGATCCGCTCTTGGATTTTTCCAATTGCGATCCATTTCCAAAACCTCTGGCAAAGGTTTGTCATTCTTTTGCTTGCCAGAATTCTCTTTTTCTGCAGCTTGGTCCTTTTTGTCTGCTTTATCTTCTTTGTTGCTTTTGCCAAATCTACAAAAGTAATAGAGACAGGTCTGGTTAGTCACTCAATAGAAACCTTCATTGGCAACATGCCATGTTGGGAGTGGTCAATTAAAAAATTTAGAAAAAGGGATGATCAATGAAGAAGTTACTTCTCTTGCTTTTTGTTCAGCAGTGATCACTAAAAAGTCTGAATTATTAGGTACAAACTAAGGGACCAATTTAGCATAAACAAACATTGCAAATTGAATCCCCATTAAAAACGGGAGAGGGGGTGATTTCAAAAAAACAACAACAAAAAAGTTACATTCTATTTTTAAATCTCGAGAATTGATTTTTGAAAAAGCAATAATATAATATAGGATTAGGTAAAAAAAATATTAAAATATTCCTCTTTCTTTGTCTACTCCCTATATCCTATCTTTCTATCTTGACCAGATTCAAAAAGTCTGAACAAAAACCTTTTGCCACTTTTATCACAGTTAAAAACAATCATTTGCAGCTTATAAATCTATTTGATTTTGTAAAATTTTATGTCTTGAAAAAAAAAAAAAAAAAAAAAAAAAAAAAAAAAAAAAACATTTTCAAAAATCAATTCTAGAGATTTAAAAATAGAATGTAAAAGAAAGAAAGCAGACTATAGAGTGTTTATAACTAATGAATACACTTATATATATTGTATTTCAGACAATATTGTTTTTGTTCAGACTTTTTTATGCAATGATTATTTGTTTTTGTTTCGGATATTTTAATGAAGATTAACTTGAAAAATCAATTGGAAACAAATGGTTTTATCACAGAAACAAATCTTGACAAATGCTGCCAAAAATTGTATAAACAACGTTGCAGGTTTTGAACAGAGTCTGTTCTTGTTTTATGTCAAACTGATAAAAATGAAATCTTACTTGAAGATTCCTTTAAAAATGCTCCCACTTTTGCGATTGTCTCGTTCTTTTTCCTTCTTCTTAGTGGCCTTAGTAACTGTTGGAGGTGGTGGACCCTGGACTTCCTGAGGGATAGAATTATCTTTATGATGAGGTACAGGCCTATGTACATGAGGTGGAAGTTGCCCATGACCAAGGGTAGAGGCACTGTCACTATTTTCCTCCTCAACTGAAAGAAACAAATACAAAAATGGCATCTATTTATTTAATTTTTTTACCAGATTGGATATGAGAGTATTTTATTAATTTTGATTACTTTTTACCTCCATCTTAATTTTTAGTTGTCTTTATCACAATTTTGACTCTGGCCGTCATTCTACAGCTACAAGCAAACTGATCAGAAATAAAGAGTAAGCCTCCGGTGAGATTTCCGATTGTGCTGTTTGCTTGTAGCCATAGAATGACAGGCAGACAAAGATAAAAACAACTAAAAATTAAGATGGAGGTAGAAGTAATAAACATTAATAGAATATTGGGTTAGAATACTTCATCTAAAAATAAGAATAAATAATAAAAATTGGAGATGATAGTTATTCAATTTTTAATAAGTGAATTGTTTGGACTTGACACTGATCATAAAAGGAGTAAAACGTTTTACTTTAAGAGAATCAGTTTACACAAAATCACTTAAAGATAAGAGAAAATTGATATGTTTACTTTACAAAGTTTGCATAGTCCAAACAATCATCTTCTGTCTAGGTTGTCAAGAGAATACTTAGTGATGTTCACTACTTACGAGTTTCCATGTTTTGTAACATTTGAGGAGCATTATAAGATCTGTCCACAGCTGCCCTGAAACTGTCATTACACATGCGGCCCCGAGCCACACGGTCTGCTGCCCAAAAAAGAGGGGCTTGGTTTTCGAAAGCATGGTCTGGTGTTGGCAGACTTTCCATGGAACTGGATCTTTTTCTCAGTGACATATCTGAATGCATACCTCGATGAGACACTGAACAAGGAAGAATTGTAATTGTTAGCAATAAGGCAGGAATTGTATTTGAGAGGAGCAAAATGCATAAAAATAACTGAATATGACTCACAGATTATGCAAAAAAATGTATGAACATTTAAAAGGACTGAAAAGAAATTAAAAAATTGTGAACATAGAAAAACAAAAAAGGCACAAAACTATTAAAAAAATTAACTTGAAATGACGGATATTGTAGTTAATACAAATACAGATTGAACCTTTTTACTGATACTATTGTTCGGACTGAGATCCTCATCT
>VCCN01004995.1:531445-585688 GCA_006491835.1 Architeuthis dux | reverse complement strand
GTTATAATTAGTTTATGTTTATAAGGTTTATTATAATAGTATAAATAAGGCTTCGAGAATGAAAAAATTCAGATAACAGGTTTTAACCCATTAACGGCAAATGACTGAAATTTCACTCATTGCAGTTCTATGGCTCAACTGCAAAAGACAGAAATTTCCATCAGTCACACAATGGACCCTTCCACTTAAAGTTATGGACAACTTTTTCTGCTTGTTTCAATGTTTCTCTGTCTGTAACTTTAAGTGGAAGGGTCCATTGTCTACAGAAAAAACTGTTCAGCTTATTTTGTGCCTCCCTGTATAATCAAAGTTGCCGCCACATTTAAAACAGAAACCGAGCTGCTCCTGCCACAATTAATGGGTTAAGCGATATTCAATGTATTTTAGAAATGAATTTGGGAAATACATAGAATCAACTGTAGAAATATGGGGTGTATGTTAAAAAATGCAACATTTAAAAAGGAAATAACTCTTTAAAAGTAACTTTGGAGTTACATCCGTAAATTTACAGTCAGCTGATTGGTTGATATGCTTAATTAAGAATACATCTAAGCATATCAGCCAATCAGCCAACTAAATTCAAGGGAGGCAACCACAAAGTTTATTTCTCTTTTAAAGATGCGTTTTTTAACATACAACCTTGTATATCAAAGAAATAGAATGAAGAGTTCATGTTCAAACAATTGAGATTCTGTTTTTTTTCTCTCGTCTTTAGCATGCATGGCAACAGGAAGACATGGACAAAAATCATGCGAATATGACCAGCCAATAACGGCCGCCTTAATACCTGTAGCATAGTGGAATGAAGCCACTTTACGACATAAGAATTCGTCTGAAATAGGATAGATAAAATGGCTCTAGGATTAACTGTCTCAAAACTAGATTCCACCAAAGAACATATTTTGTCTTTCAAAGAACACAATTTGCATATTTTTATTAGATGAAGTATTATAAATCAATATTTTTGATTATGTGACAACCTTTTACCTTGAGTAAGGGTTGCGATAAAAGCAATAAATTAAGACGAAGGTAAACTGTAGTCATAAAATTAAAAATAACAATAATTAAGGTGAACTTACAATGAATACTTTTGATTTTAATTATATATAAAACATACATTTCATTACTTTGTATAACAACTCACATATACAGATAGTCTCAGACTTACAATTGCTCAACTTACAATATTTCAAAGTTACAATCATATTTTTTCTCGTCAAAATTGCAAATAATGCTGAACAGCCTTCTTTAATACTACTCCATTTCATGCATACAACGAAAAGAAAAAAGACATTCAGACGACATTGGATATTTATCTAAAGATACCTTCTTTCGCTACTTCAACAAGTGGCTTCCAATCTTTTAGTACATGTGAGGGAGATGCTGATGACCCTGTGGAAATGTGTGTTTCATCTGACAGCGATTAGTGATTTGTTTATGCTATTATATGAATGGTAATTGACCAATTTCATTTAATTACATACTGTGAACTATGTTTTTCTTTCAATCAATAAAACAATGATAATTTAGTGTTTATTTTAACCTTAGTTTTAGAATGGAAACTCAAATCACTACCACTGTAGATTTAAAAGTGCATTTGACTTATGATCTTTCAACTTATGGTCTCATGTTCAGTCCCTAACTCTATCATAAGTTAGAGACTATCTGTATTAATAAAACAGTTATCATTTGGAATATTTGTTAAGGATTTAATATTGGGCCTCAAAGTTATTATCAATTTATGTATAGCATACTCTATTTCTAAATACATTCAAATCCTTTAATTACTAACCAATATACAATTTCTGTCATTTAAAAGTAATTAATCTTCAAATTAACAAACAACAAAATCTTAGACATCATGAATATTTATAGTCTACTAAGGACTACCCTGTCCATTAGGCAAACCTAGGCAGTTGCCTAGGGTGCAAAGGTCCTAAGGGTGCACTTCAAACTGAAAAACAGCCGTTAGAATATAACTGGGGCGCAAATATCAAATCTTGCCTGGGGAATGTGAAAACCTTGCGCAAATATCAAGTCTCGCCTGGGGAGCGTGAAATCTTCCTTTTAAATATTTTACAAATTCACAGAAGAGTTCCACTATTTTTTATGCTATTCATTGAAGCTGTTTATGAATTTAAGAGTTAATAGTTAAACCAGCTAATGAAAAAAAGACTAGTATCTGTAAATTGAGAGTGATGTTTACATTCATCTTGTCAATAGAGCAAAAGTTAAGATACAAATTGAATAAATGATTAAAAGGATAATTAAGAAGTCATGGATATTCTAATACTTGTAGATAATTATTCACTCGTAAATTCATTCTAGGCAATTCAAATAGTAATTCAATGGGAGTAACTTCTGTACAAAGTTACTTCCCTTGCACTTTTTGGTATAATCTTTTTACTTTTCTTTAATTAAATTCACAAAAGAGTTCCATTTTTTAATATCCAATTCATTGAAGAGTTCCACAGCAGTTACATGTGTCTATGAATCTAAGAGTTAAATGATATCTGAGTAAATAACTTTTACACAAAAAACAAGGTTAAGTATTAATGTTACATATATCTACTGCAAGTTTTAAAAAAAAATATCTATAATAAGCAAGAGATATCATCTAAAAATGAGTCAATTTCAAGAGTTAGAACTACTAATAAAAACAGTGTTTGTATCTCAATTTTTATGGTTCAAATATCAAATAACACTAGTTAGTTTCTTAAAATTAATGGCAATCATTACCTTTCCCGTTTCCATATGTCTGCTGTTTCAGCCATTCTGATTCTGGAATCGCCCAAAGTCCTCCGCTGCTGCTGATGGCGAATTTAAAGTCAGAGAAGCAGACAACAATTTCAACATTTTTCCAATTTCTGAAGTTAAAATGGCTGAAGGAAGTATACCTAAGCGTGGTAAGTCTAGGCCTGCTGCGCCTACATGTATTGTCCAAATTCAGGTCGACAGAAATTTATTACCACAACTGGACATAACTTTCAGGGACCTAGTCAATATAACATCCAATGACACGGACTGTATAAGTCACCTTATTGCTAACACAGCAACCCCAACCCCAACACTAACCCTTATGCTAAAAACACTAACCCTAACTTATCCTTTGTTCATTTGTGTTTATCAAGCTTTTGCTTGGATAAAAAAATAAAACTGAAAAAAACCAAAAAACCTAGTATCTTGAACAATATGACATTGCCCGATATCAGTAGACCACTTAAAAAATAAATGAAAATGCCATTCTGAGGAATCTTCCTGTCTCTTTATTTGACTTTAAATTTGTCATCAGCAGCAGCAGAGGAATTTGGGCGATTCCAGAATCAGCAGCAATATGGAAACGGGAAAGGCAATTATTGCCAAATTAATATCTAAAAAACAATAATAGAATTATCATTTTAGCAGTGAGTAAAATTTAAGATTTAAGCAAATATAATCAAGGATCTCTTTAATCAACATTTCAAATATCTAGACATTAATTATAATTTACTACACATGCCATTAATGAATGATTTATTAAAGCAGTGAATAACAAAATGAAGTCGTACATACCTCTGTCATCTCTGTTGTTTTTAGCTAAGTGATAAAAATCACTGTTACGAGCATCACCATGGCCTCTCCGTTTCTCAGACATACTCTGACGTCCAAATCCCTCACGCTGGAATGCTAGGTTAGGGTCAAAATCTGGACTTAAAGGACTTCTAAATATAAAAGAATTGAGGAAAACAAGGTGTTAAAAAAAAAAAAATCTGTAACACTGGCAGGTATTTGAACATTTCTTTCAAATTTTTCAGTACTAAAACAATCTTTCTTATAATAAGTAACGTGTCTGTCCATCTATCACACGTTGACGATTTTATTCAAGGGAGATAATTATTAAATGCTAAGGGAGAGTAGTCTTCCATATTTATTTATCTGCCAATATATGAAAAATAAAAAAAGCATATGCTGAAAATGTTGCTTATTTTTTTTCCATCTTCAATGGTGCATCATTGAACAAAATATGCCAATCTTGATATTAAAAAAAAAATACCTGCTGATATACAGCTGTCACAATACAATCAAAAGTGATCTTTTGGAATTTAGTTAAAACTAAATGCTTCTAATGCCACCTAATAACAAACAGAACCAACTTTATTAGGCTATAAACAAAAAAAATCATCATATTAATTTTTTGGCTACTACAGTAATACCTGCTATTTACGACCACCCCTGCTTCCAGCCAAAACCGGTCACATACTACATGTGGTCTTAAAATAGAGGTGCATGACCAGCTGTCCAGATCATACACCCCACTCATCATTTAAAAAGACAGGTATATTGAAATTTGATAAACCTTTTAGAACACCATTCTTTCTGATAATAATGTTTCATGAGACTCCAAGAAGGTCCAATAAGCATAAACATTAATCATAAATATTAATAATTTAATGACAACATTATTTTTTTTAAATTGTTAATAAAAAACATTTCCAGCAGATATTTTTTTTAAAAACCCAGAAAACTTTCTAAACAGAAAATAATTTAAACAGAAAATATTTGAGTTTTTTGCATTTCTTATTTTCCAATTCAGAGCCAATTTTTAAAAAACAAATCGGCAACTAAACTCAGGTTTTGGCAGTGAGTAAATAAATTAACAGCTCCGGCATAGAGGGTTGTGAGTTTGATTTTCACCAGGCACTTTATTCAGATTTGTGCTATTAATTTACTCACTGCCAAAGGGAAACCGGCCTGAATTTAGTTGTGATAAAAATCAACAAAAATGGAGAGGAATGTAAATAGTACCATGAAATTAATAAAATGATTTAAAAATACTTCAAATAAAAAAAAATGATACTTACAATTGACTGTTATCATGATTTACCATTGTCTCTTCATTCCAAAAGTTAGGAGGAGGATTGGATGAATAAGCCTGTGATGGATGATGTTGAGGATGTGGTGGTAATGGAGGTGGATGATTTGAATGGGATGGTCGTGATTGCTGATGCGGTTGTGATTGTTGTTGTTGTTCTGGTATCCGTGGCTGCATCTCCTCTCTCCTGTAATAATGTTCAAGTTCTTGACTATGATGGCTACCGGTTGATTGATGGTTATCTCCAGAAAACACCGGTGGGTAACCCTGCAGAAAAATTTGTTTTTCTTTTCAAAACACGAATGCTGACATCCTTATTATAACGGAGGAGTGTGTGTGTGTGTGTGTGTATATATATAGTTATATAGTTACAAGTATGCGTCACAAATCTGCATAAGTATATTAATAGACCTCTGTTTCCAACCGAAGAGGGCTCAATACGTTAGTAGAGCAAATATTGTAGAAAAATATTTATTGGTTCATTACAACCTGTACAGTTGGTTTCACAAGAGCTGACCAAGATAAACCAAACAACAATAAAACTGTCCAACACCCACATTGAAAACAGATGATCACCTCCAAAAAAACACTTGAAAAAAATAAAACAGCACTGATTGGGCAGCATGGAACAGCCAATTACAGATATGAACAAATTTCACCATTAATAATTTAACTATATAAGAAATGAACTAAACAAGAGTAATTGTTCATCTGAAGATCAAATTCTCATGAAACCAACTGTACAGGTTGTAATGAACCACTAAATATTTTTCTACTATATATATATATATATATATATATATCCCAAAAATTCACTGTAAGGGAATTAACTGTTGAGTCACTAAAGTTCAATTGTAAATACTTCACAAGGGTGTGTTTTCAGCTAGTGTAAACAACTTAACATAACTTAAGATGTGCATAAAAGCAAATGTTATGTGGCATCTACAAGAGTATTTGAAAACCAATTATTTTAACCAGTATGATTCCATATAAATCAAAATAAATATATCAGCATCATGAAGACCCTCCTGTTCGGGGAACTAAGCCGTCAGAGAAGTGGGGCCACACAGAAGGGATAAAAAGGGCCCTCATCTCCAACTATCATCAGAGGCGACCAAAGAGGACCAATATTGAAACTGCAGAACAAAATAGCTAATTTTTAAGATTATCAAAGATTTAGAATGAGAAAAAGCAAACTTACATCATCTTGTTCATACGAGTCTTCTTCAATAAGGACAGTTTCCTGTTCAGGTGGGTTGACTGTCAATGACCGTATGCCCTGATTGTGGTAACTTTTAGCCAGAGAATACTTGGACTCTGTACTCGAGTTACTGTTCTTACGTTCAGGGATAGGAGAAGCATTTTTAGAGTCTATATGCATTGAACTGTCCTCAAAACTAGAATGTACAGCTCGATTGTATGAATCATTGTTCAGACTGCCTCCTCCGTGCCCGCCACGAAGTCTTTCAATATGAGGGACAACTGGCTTCGTCCGTTCGTTATTTGGAACCATGATCACATCGGAATTGTTACCATTCTCATCTAAGTTCGCATTATGCAAGTTCTCAATATTTTTTGAACTATCCGTTCGCGTTTGGCAGTTGAAGAATTTATTGTTGACAACATTGTCATCATTTTGTCCGTTCTCAATAGATTCAGTTTCATCTGAGAAGCTACTGTTGTGGTTGCTGTTGTTGGCAGAGTTTATGGAGAGTAAGGGAGAGGCTCCATGATCACTGTGTCGGGCAATGACCAAACGAATGTGGCTATTGACTGTGTCGATACTACGCATTGCTTGGCGTAGTGTCTCCATTGCATCCTGATTGGTCAAACCAAGCAGAGAGTCTTCGTTGATCTCTATCAGTTGATCATTCACTTTCAGTCGACCATCCTACAACAAGAGAAAGAGTTAAATATCAGTAAAGTCCGTTTCAAGTAATGGTTTATTTATACAAACAAAAAAATACAAGGAGAATTCAGTGAAATGTTTTCAAAACATTTAAGCCTATGTACTAAGGTTTATGTCTCTTTATATGCACATTCCAAATCAAAACTATTTTTCCATCCAAAAAGACTAGTGGTAGTGCTCTAAAATATTCTTCCCTATGACAATTCAGTGCTACCATTACAAATCTTTCAACTTTCATGCTTCGTTCAAAATTGGGATCATTTTCTGAGTTGCTCTAAAGAGTTAAGCTCTGTTATAATGAGGTTTCATTCACAGAGGAAACATAAAATGAGGTATTGGTGTATTCTGATTATCAAAGTCGATCTTGTTAGCTCACTAAATGATATTGTGAATAATACTGTGATTTGGCTCTAGATCAGGGGGTCGCCAAAGATGGGACTATCCAAGGGGTCAATGAATGCCAGTAGAGGTCACTTTAACTGTTTGGGTCAAAAATAAAAATACATGAAGTACAACTTGCTGATATCTATTTCTGATTTATATATAATTAGATTTAATTGTATATTGATAAAATAATTATGATAAGTCAGTATATCACATTTATCGTATAGATTGATATATGATTTTATACTATGGATTTGGTACGTTTTTGGCTGTGGTATTGGTACATTTGATAAATTTTCTTTGGCAGCCTGGGGGTCGATGATGGATCAAGGATTCACAATTCTAAAAAGTCGGTTGACCCCTTGCTCTAGACAATTTTGGAAGTAATTTTCTACTTCAATGATAAAAAAACCTGTTTTTCAAATTATTTTCAAAATAATTCAGAAAAGATTACTTTAATAGTGCCAATTAAGGTAATCTTTTCTGAATTATTTTGAAAATAATTTGAAAAACAGGTTTTTTATCATTGAAGTAGAAAATTACTATCAAGGACATTTAAAAGAGTTTTTTTTCAAAAAATGAAGTCAGGTGAAAATTATTTTCTTACCTTTGATGCAGCACCACCATTGATAATTGCCTTAACAAAAATGCCCAAATCTCTGTTGGCTCCTGTCTCACATGGATTTGTATTTCCTTTAACACTGACCCCTAGCCCTGCAGAACATGTCTCATTCAGAGCAATGTTAAAGGTCAAGTATTCTTGATTTGAGACATCAGGAGTCGGTGAAGTTTCTCCAGGGTCAACCAAGATGGCAGGAGATGTTGACGATGGCCGAGAAGAAGTCTTTCTCTCAAGCTAAAACAAAACAAAAATCGCTAATAAGTCTAAGGAGTCTAAAAATAGCTAAATAAAACTAGGAGTGACGAAAAAAAATTAACAGAAAAATTATTAGAATTTTCCTAGTTTATGAAGTATTATCACACATTCTATTTGAGTGAAATATAAGTCTAAGGGAGGTAACTCCAATTTGGCTCACTAGGAAGTGCTTCTTAAACTGATTCAGTGGCCCGAATTAATAAGTTGTATAAAAACAACTAAAATTAGGATAAAGCTAAAAACTAGTCAAATTTAATAATAAAAAAAAGTGGTGTGTTACAATACTTCAACCAATAATAATAAAGATTGATTTATAAAAAAAAGACTACTAGGTCTCATATGTAAAACAACATAAATATGGCGCAGAGAGTCGGTTGTAGGGAGTGAGTTTATAAGTGTAAATCAGCTTCTGCTAATCCATGAAGTCTTTGTGGCCAATTAGTAAAAGCAGCTAGGCGTAAACTAGTCACCCTCTTGCAATGAGGGTGTGAGTTCAATTCTCACAGAGGGCTTACTCTTTATTTTCGATTGCGCTATTATTCGTTGCCATAGAATTGTATAAAAAAACAACTGAAAATTGAAGGTAAAAACTAATAAAATTTAATAAAAATTTAATTTAATTATATTTTGGCGTCATTCACCCTGAAGTCTATTACAAAAATTCATTCATCCTAAATTTCCTTATATTTTTTATCTTTTTCATCTTATTCTCAATTGTGTATAATTTTATACACAATTAATTTTGTATAATGAGCAAAGAGACATAAATTAACTCATTTCTCAAGTGTTTATTTTACTTTATTAAAATTTTTGAATATCCTAAAAATATATAAAGAAAACTAGGAGTGACAAAAAAATGAACAAAAATTATTAGAATTTTACTAGTTTATGAAGTATTTCATATGTTAATGAAGAGCTAATTAAGATGAAAGTAAGTCTTAATAGTAAACTAACTAGCTCCTATTAATAATATATCTGACTCCAATAAATGTTATGGTAAAAACAATAACAATGAGGAGAGTGTAGTAGCGTAGTAATCTCTGTGAGGCCATACATAGCAGCAGTAATAATGCCTATAGTAGCCTTAGGGATCTGACTGCCTGTAAGTAAAGCTAGCGTGCTGTTGAGGAAAGAGAAAGTAAAAGGGTAATGTTACGATGTGCATAAGAAAGGTCTTTCTTTCTCTGCCTGTTTTGCAATAGTAAAAGGAAATGAAATTACATGCATGTGCAAGGAAATACAAAATATCTGCAATGATAAGTATATTTATTATAGGAGAATATAACAAAAAAATAGCTGATGAGAAGATGTGTGTATGTATGAATGCATACATACTTAATCAGAGGTAAAAGGCGCGTCTCTGATGGAAACGTCCTATTTGTCGGAAAGACAAATCTGACTGAACAAAGATTGAAAAATAGTAATAATAAAAATTGTTCCTTTGTAAAAAAAGTGACAGTGACACAGCGCGAATGATCTTGGACAATTCTGACGTGCATTCTGGTAGTGGGAATGAGAATTGACGAAGAATCAAATCGCGCTTGTCTTCTTATAGTAAGAGGTGGAGTGTGGCTGGTCAAAATTGAGGTGTGTTGGACTGTGTATCATCAAAAGTCCAAGATGGAAATGTGATGTGACAAGAAACATGATTTTGCTAGACTTCATGTCTGCAAAGCATATTATGTTCTAGTCAAGTACGGATTTCTCATGTCCTGAAAGCTGGCTATCTGAAAGATGAGATAACCTATTTTCTCGGAATAAAAATCTGGATTGTTCCACATGAAAATTAAGTCAAGTCGATTCCACTTGCTGACCGTATGCGTGAGTGCAAAAATAATAATATGTATGCGTCCACTACACATATTACACGTCTTATTTCAGTGAAATTATGCATTAACTTTAATTTCATAACATACACAAATAAACGTATACAGTGGCAAACAAAGGACTTCCTTAAGTAAAGTAAATTTCCAATAAACATTTTGAATTTATTGTTACTAGATATTTGATTAAATACATAAGAAACAGGTCTGGTTAGTCACTAAATAGAAACATCACATGACCAACCTCTTTTAACAGCATGCCATGTTGGGGATGATCAATTACAAAATTGGAAAAAGTGGTGAACAATGAATAAGTTACTTCTAGACAACTTCCATTGGAGTATAAAAGGCCGGTCACCATGTCCTGGTTTCCTTTGCATATGTCAGCTTAGTGATCCTTGCAAGTTTCAAGTCTGGTTGAGACCAGGACTTTATTCTTACAAGTTCTCTATGACCACCCCCTTGGCAGGATGCAAGTTCACCAAAAGGATAACGCCACCATAATCACCTTAGAGTGTACACAATTAGCTGCTGAGTGCACAGGGAAATTTGTCCTAATGAAGAGTTTTCCACACTCTTTGCTCATACCGGGAATTGAACACGGGACCTTCTGAGTGTGAGACAGACATGCTAACCATTACACTATTCGAGTGCAGGAATGCCGAAAGAAAATTTTGTCAGGTTTCAAATTATTTTACACAACAACTTATGATTTATTATTATAAAATTACATTATCTATTAGAAGTTAAAGAAAAACATTTTCTTACATTCTCCCGAGCAGGTTTAGGTGGAGGTTCATCAGCACTTTGCCTAGATACAAGTAAATTGACAATGGATCCCGCCTGTGTGTTTCGAAGAATCGTCACAGCCTCTCCCTGTGTCTTACCACTCATCTCAATACCATTTACCTACAAATAGGAAAGAATAAGAAAGAAAAAGATTTTAAAGCTTACAAAGTTTCAGTTTCTGTAAATTAGAAAGACAGGTCTGTTTAGTCAATCAACAGAAACCAGGAGATCAACGTCTTTTGGCAGCATGCCGTGTTGGGGGTGATCAATGAATAAGTTGTTTGATGGGCAGTGATCACTAAAAAAGTCTGAATTTTCAAAAAAACAAAAAAAAAACAAGCGTGAATGCTGTCGGACACAAACCTTAGTTTGTGTCCGACAGCATTCAATTTAGCATGAACTTACATTGCAAATTGACCCCTCATTGAAACCTATTTAGGGGGTGAATTTTCCAAAAAAGCATAAGTAATAAATGTTAATATTTTCAGCCCTCTAGCTCCATTGATACAGCCTGTATGTGCGATACATAGCCAGACAAACTTAAAAACTGAAGAAACCTATGTTGACAGTTTCGGTTGACCATTCCTAACTGAATTGTTTTCTTAAAGCAGTGATTCTCAAAGTGAGCGCTACCACCCCTTTGGGGGAGCTAGAAGACTCAAGGGAGGCACTGGTAGGGGGGGGGCTTTGGAAGACAAGGGGTGGTGAGAAGGACTGGGGCAAAGAATACTAATTGACTTTTGGGTCAGATCCATGAATTTTTACAATTACCTCCCCAGGATCGTAACTATTTGTGAACTGACTTTGTGGTTGGCAGAGGTATGAGTGCTGAGTGTTTTCTAGTTTTGGGGTCATGTTTTTGGAAACTCAAATTAATTGTTCTGTTTTGTTTTTATTCAGTGGCTCCCATATGCTATTTATATCTATGCTTGGTCTGCTGATCGAATGATTTTAGCATACTATGTGTGCTGATCACCTCACTCTCCAATGCTGTTCCACGTTTATTATTTTGATTTCATTCCATAATGTGTGCTCCCCTCCCCTCTACACATGATCAGCCATACCTGGTTTTAAAGTTTCTCGACAGATTACAGTTTTCCATTATTTCTCAAGTCTTATTTTTAGGGGATTGCTGGTCTCACATTTGTACTCTTTCCACAACTACACAGAATGTTGTACATCTATGTATAGAGGGGAAGGGAGGTACATGCCCCCCTCAGAACAAGATTCAACATTCCAAAATACAATAGACACCTGAGGAAGGCTGGAAAGTACAGCAGGCGAAACAAAATGTTATGATTGAAAACTACAAAGACAAGGAAATTGTTGTCTATAACTTCGAGAAGAGTCATTAACATACCAACTTTTGTTTGGACAATCAAATCTCTTCTTCCCATCTTCGATGTTGACAATGTTTCAGCCGATTCATTCTACAGCCCTCTTCAGGTGTAAAATGTAATATCTGTAAGAAAGAAACCGATAGGCGACACTCATTCCTTATGGATATTGCATTTTACACCTGAAGAGGGCCGTAGAATGAATTAGCTGAAATGTTGTGTCAACATCAAAGATAGGAGGAAGTGATTAGATTGTCTGAACAAAAGTTGGTATACAAGGAAATTAGTTTGAATGAACAAATATACAACTTTTTATTTGACTTTGATCGTGATCAGAAAGAAGCTTATGTCAAATTATATATAGAGAGGAAGCCACTTATTCTGATCACTTTGATATGGTCTTTTAGATAACCATAACTGGTTGATAACATTAAACAAAGGATATAAAAATTGTGACCATTTACATGCATTATGTTATTAAATTCATTTTTATAAACAACTTTATATTATAAAAAATTAGTATGAAATATTAATTTTTAATTCATTTTAAATAAACTGTTTGGGACCAACTGATTTTGATGACAATAACCATTTGATAACATTATCAGGGATTATAATAAAAGGCTTAGGCTGTATTTTTTCTTTATTAATATACGTGGTGTGAATCCTCTGAGCTTGGCAGTAAAAGATAGAAACAGTTCCGATTAGTCACTCAATAGAAACAGTCATGTGACCAATGTCTTTTGGCAGCATGCCATGTTGGAGGGGTGATCAATTAAAAAATTGAAAAAGGGGATGATCAATAAATAAAGTTACTTCTCTCACTTTTGTTGGGCAGTGATCACTAAGAAGGTTTGAATTTTCAAAAAACAAGCATGTTTTCATATAAATGCTGTTGGACACAAACTAAGGGACCAATTCAGCATAAACTTGCATTTCAAATTGAACCCCAACTAAAAACCTATTTAGGGAGGGAACCTTTTTAGACATAAGGAGTAAATGTTTAAATTTTCAGCCCTCTAGCTCCATTGGTATGGCCTGTAAGCATGATACATAGATAGCCAGCTAGACTAACTTAAACACTGAAGAAACCCATGTTGACAGATTTGGTTGATGGTTTCCAATTAAGCATAAAGATTTTACCTCAAGGAGTCGATCTCCAGGCTTTAGTCGACCATCTTCAACAGCAGCCCCTTTGGGAAGAATGTTTTTTATGTAAATCGGAACAGTACCACCTGTGGGGTTATCCCTTGATGTAATGCTGAAACCAAGGCCATTGGAACCTTTAAAATAAATTTTAAAAAGATATATTAGTAAAAAATGCTTTATAACATGAAACAATATTGTTTGTGTGGTTTATTTTACCAAAAGCTTAAGGTAAGTTGCAATTCTCAATATCCGATATTGAGCTATCATTATCTAATTACAATTGAAGAAGTCTGTGTGTATGCACCGCGATTACTCGACAACTGGCTATTGTACAAAGTTGACATTTGTCAGATATATTAGTCAGCACACAAGGCAGTGCAGTGTCGAGTTTGAAGTTTTTTGGATCAGCGGTTCTGGAGAAATCTAATAAAAATAAATGAAAGATTATTTCTAGTTTCTATAAATAATCTCCCTTGACTTCTGCTCTTTAGAATTACCTAAATTTAGATATAAAATATCTAAATTGGCAACACTGAGGAGAAGTAACCGAAATACTTTAAAGCCATAGTTTTGTACAACAGATGGAAAATTATTTTACATGACAATTATGGCAGGCGGCTCCACACACCATAAAGTCTGGCCCCTTCCAAAAATGCACCTTTGGAACGGGCACTGCCCTAGTTTGCACAATTTCTAAAAAGTTGGAGGTGTGGAGTGGCTGGACAGTTAAAGGTATGAAGAATGGGATAGGCGAGCCCAGTTCAAACTCTATCCTAGAAAGTTTGTGTTCACTTTGCACTAATTTCCTTGGGAAAGGCATGAATCTACCCCCCCCCCAGCTATGGGTAAATAGTAGGACAGAGTGGGCTCTCTAGCTATGGTTGGCAATCAGTCTAGGAGACGGACAACTCTGATTCCAAACCAGCCTGATGAGGGATGGGCTCCGTCAGGCTATCATGCCCATGATGAAAATCATATGTGGTGCCCCAACGACCCTGCACTGGGTTATGGGAAAGGTAAAGCTAACAAATTATCATTATTGACTACTTAAGAGTGGTTGACAAATTTTCTTGTCCTGGAAGTACTATGGTAATAGTGGGGTCCAGGGAATACTATGTGTAAAAGACTAAAAGTTATTCCTCTCGCATTATTGTATTAAAATAAACTATAAAAATGTTGATAATTGAGAAATAAAGGTATGAATTTAGCATGTATGGAAGCCCCATTATGCAATAACCAGATTATTTCCCCTTGTACATATGCAGCTTGTCAGTTTGACTTAAGACATCTCTTGACTAATTCAAGCCATTTTGGATATTATCCGGTGGTGACAGATATTTGTACTTTTATGTTCATTTGGACAACCATACTATGGAATGGGGAAACATTATCTTCAACTCTCATCATCTGCCACCTGTAAAAAGTCCATGAGAATCTACTTATATAGACATACACTTGGCATCTTATATATTTTTTGTCTGTAACATTTGTCAAGGGAGATAACGATTAAATGCTAATTATAGAGTAGCCTCTCTTATTTTGTCTGCTCGGATAGTGTTATGGTTAACATGTCTGCCTCACATGCAGAAGGTCCTGTGTTCGATTCCCGGTATGAGCAAAGACTGGAAAACTCGTCATTAGGACAAATTTCCCAGTGCACTAATATGCAGGTAATTGAGTACACTCTAAACTGTGTGATTAGGGTGGAGGTATCACTTTCGTGTCTTTGCATCCTGCCAAGGAGGTTGTCATAAAAACTTGTAGGAATAAAGACCTGGTCTTGACCAGACTTGAGACTTGCAAGGATCACTAAGCTGATGTAGGCAAAGGAAACTGAGAATTTGTCACCGGCATTCATACTCCATGGGGAGTTGTCTCTTAAGAGACGGATGTTTTACCTTTACCTCCCATATTTCTTTTGCAAATTCGTAAAAAATCTGGGTTCATTCTGGCTGAACATAAACAAGAAAATACAGAGAAACAATGTTTGATATTTTTCAAGTAGTCTGCAATTGCAAAAGTATTTAAATACTACCGTAAAAAAATGATGACATGGGTAAACTAGTACTTAATATAAGGGAAAATATTACCTTTTTTAAGCTGTATTGCATGTTTCTTTCCAATTTTACGTGTATTTGTGGAAGCACTAAACACACCTCTCTCTTTTGTTGAGAGAGTAGTATTTGGATGACGTGCTGGAACAGCTGGCGGCACCTTTTTGGTTGGTGACGATGGGACGGAATCGTCTTCAATACTTCCTGAATGTTCAGTCAGACTACTAGCTGATGAGGGTTTCTCATCACTAGCAGCATTAGACTCGGACTTCCCAGAACTCGTAGATGAACAGATGTCATCATAATTGCCATTTTTTGAATTATCTGTTTGGTCAGAATCCTTTGGCTCCTCTGGGTTGCTTGGCGGAAGAGTGAGTGGGCTTGGCTTATTGGGTGACGTTCGACTTCTGATAGTGGGCTTTGGAAGCGTTGGGGGTGGCAGTTTTGGAAGAGGGGGTGGGTTCGATTTTAGCACCTTTAGTTGTATCTCATCTGTTTTCATAGCTTTACGAAAAATTTCCTGGGCCCTGGATAAAGTTGAAAAAAAAAAGAAAGATACATTAAAATGAAGAATGAAAATTAACAAAAAACCTTCTCAATCAAACAAATAAAGAATAAAGGTATTTCTGAAAAACATGCTTATAGGTACAGTTTCCTCTCTAACGAAATTGCACTGTGTTCATGTGTACGTGACAAAAAAGCCCATATTATATTTACCGGGGCTAAGAGCTGTGTTAAACTGCGTACATGACAAACTGGACAGATTGTATTACAAACTGGATAGATCGTATTACCGGTAGCCGTTAAAAGTGGCACGAGATTTGAAAATAGGAGGGAGTTGAGATCTGAAGCCGTTAGTGACAGGTCGCACAAAGAGGCCCCCTGCCCGTCAGGTGTAAGGGAGGAGAGAGCCGTAGAGCAGTTTTAGATTTGAATCCGGAACGACAGGTCAGATGCTGGACGGGTGAAAGAAAGAGGAGGAACCCTTGATTTTCTTAGGAGTAAAAGTGACCAACTCATTTAGAAAATTAAATGAAACAGAATTCCGTACCTCGATGTAATCCGCAAACTGGCCCAGAGGAGACTCTTATATTGACGGAAATAAAACCCCAGATTTCTAATTGAAGAACATCTTTTCTCTCCACCCACGTGGGAGAGCCTTTTCTCCGAAATTAATTTCCCTCCACAGAAAGTTCAGCTCCTGTCAGCAGACCCGGAAAGGATCATCATCTCTTTCTCTCTCGGCATGAAGAAGTAGTACAACCAGTGTTATACTAGACCTCTAAGCCAGGCCTGCACAACATAGAGAGCCCACGGGGCGTAAGTGGCCCGCGAGAGATTTTCTAAATAGTAAAGCCTATGTGCACTTTAAAATGAATTCAGCGACTGATCGCGTGCAAAAAAATTGGATTTATGGAAGCATGACTTCATTCAACTGACGCTTCACTATTTTTGCGCCAAATTATTTCCCTTCAACCCTACACAAAAAAGTAAAAGACCTAAAACAAAAAAAAATTCTATTTTTAGAGTTAATGTTTATTCACTTCCCCATGTGGGCCGATTCTACTTTTAGAGTTGACGCCAAAATATGGTAAATGAACATTTCAGGGTGAAAATAAATTACCAAAACTTGGCATTATCTTATAAAACTATCTGAAGAGGTGATCCATATACTGCATTTCAATTAACTTCTACCTGTATTAGTCCGATTCATTCAGCTACCTCAACAGATCACTGGTAATTAATATACAACAACATTTTTGGACTTTCCTCATTTTTATTTCAACTTTGTTCTGACAATCATTTCTTAATACAATATTTAGCTTTTTTGGTCTCCTACCATCGCTTGCCATGGTTTTTCCTAGAATATTTTTGGTTGTCGCGTGTATGTATATATATATATATATACACACACACACATATATATATATATACACACACACACACACACACACACACTCTGGCACATGGATCGTGTAGTGTTTTGTTTGGTTTTTTTTTCTTTTTCTGGATGATATTCCCTGACAAGCACCCCAAAGTTTTGCAAATCTAAAAGGATGTTTTTTTCCTTGACACTGGTGACGTCACTGAAACTTTGGGACCCTCACGTTATATGTCCGTGCTAACCTCAAGATTTGTATTGTGCCCTTGTATGGGCACGCCCATCAATGGCATCAAAGAGATTCTTCCCATTTTTGATATTTACAACTTTTCGGTCGATTCATTTTAGGGCCTTCTTCAAGTGTATTATGAAATATCCATAAGGAAAGAGAGTAACTTTTATGGGTCTCTTTTTCCAGTGGTGTGAAGCAACAAAAAAAAACAAAAACCCCAGTATCCAACAGAAAATTTAAACGTTAACTGCAACGCTTGTAAACAAGTTATTCTATTTTAGCAATGTGTGCAGTACAGCTTGTTCCATAAAGAATTCCGTCTTGTGTCTCTGTTGAGCAGAGAAGTAATAAAAGTTATAGACAATATCATCATATTTGTTGCATTTAAATAAAATATTTCATTAGGTTTATTTCCCAGATAATAAGCAAGCCACAACATTGTAAAATGTGTGTGTGCTGATCTTTTACTAAGCTAAGCTAGTTCCCTTAGGCTGGCTATGGCAACAGCTGTACTGGTCTGGGATTCCCATATAATAAGTTTCTGTCTCAAATAGACTTAGAGGCGACAAGCACCCAAAGTGGCGTCACTCACTTGAGCATTCTGATCTTTAACTTACCTGTCAAAAGAAATCCCCATCAAATTAGACCCATTAATCTCAATGATACGATCATCTGTTTTCAGGCGACCATCACGGCTTACTTTACTCCCGGGTTCAATCCGCTGTAGAAGTAAACCAGTCTCCCTATTGAAAAAAGAAAGAAGAAAATCGAGAAGAGAGAAGAGAGAAGAATGTAAGAACTAGGTGTTAAAACAAGTCACACTTAAAAAATAAGTATTGAAATACACTTATCTGGTTTTTTTGTGTAGACATATATATAGGGTGTCCCATAATTATCTCCTTTCTGAACATGTAAGGTGGGTAACTTTGTATTGATACATATATAGGGAGTTCCATAAATACCACCTTTCTGTACACAGTGTAAGGGGAATAACTTTGTATTGACACATATATATAGGATATTCCATAATTATCGCCTTTCTGTACACATAAAGGGAGTAACTTTGTATTAACTAGGAGAAATAAACTTTTCAATTTTACTTAGTCAATACAAAGTTACTCCCCTTATGTGTACAAAAGGACATAATTATGGGACACCTTGTATATGTAAACAAATACCAGTGAAGCAATCACTAGTGAGGTTTAAATCCAAAAGCAATTTTTTCTGATTCATCAAACTTCAATGTTGATGTAATTTCATCATATATATTCCAAATATATCCTTTTGCACCTGGAAATATATTCTCGTTATGAATGCGAAGGTCTGCTTTGAAATATTGCTTAAATCATTGAAACATGCATGCAAGCCGTACTTCTGTTACAAACGGCAGAAAGTAAGGGTCTAGTTTAGCATTATAGTTACATTGTAAATAGACCTCACCAAAAAAATAAATAAAAACAACAAAAAACATCTGGGGAAACAAAGATCTTATGGACTGAAAGCACAAAAAATTACTTGCGAAAATATTTTTTCTAACTCATTTCTGTTAGCAGTGCCAGGTTGATTTAAGAACATTAAGGTTATAGAGAATGTTCTATTTAAAATGTACCACACTAATGTTGAAGTGGAACGTTACTTTCTGACCATATACATATTTACAGATACATTTTAAAGTTTTAGAGTGGTGGGTATTATTTACAATGTAACAATGTTAAACTGAACCCATACTTTCCGTTCAATAAATATATATACATTCAATTATTTATTATATTATATTATTCTGTATTGTATAGTGATATGTGTCAGATTAAACACAAGTTCAGAACTGACCAACTTTATGTATCTTGAAACTAAATTAAGATTTGGGCTAAATTTTATAACAATCCTGAAAGTCGGACCATAGATGCGCTAAACATGAGTTCAGTTAAAAAAATAAACACTGCGATATGAGATATGTTAAAAAATGTCCTAGCTTCTTATAAAACAAACGCAACCTTACGTCAGTTTGATTTCGAGAATTGATTTTTTTTTAAAAAGAACAAGTATTATTTTTTACATCATTAAAAATTTACGTTTGATATGTAAACTTGTCAGTCAGTCAGTGACAACTATTGCTGCTAGAGAAGCATAGCACATCTAAAAGTGTATATAACTTACTTATCATCTTCATCATAATCTGGTACCACATGAATACCAAGTGGCTCCCCATCATTCTTCAACATTACAAGAATTTCAAGTTCTCTGCAAATAAAGAAAAATGGATAAACATTTAATTATACTACACTATTAAAATTCAAAACACAAAAAAAGTGGGTTATTCATTAAACTATTT
Organism: Architeuthis dux; assembly: GCA_006491835.1. Lineage (NCBI taxonomy): Eukaryota > Metazoa > Mollusca > Cephalopoda > Oegopsida > Architeuthidae > Architeuthis > Architeuthis dux. Next base: position 566,068 of record VCCN01004995.1, on the reverse strand, counting down.
GTAAATTAATGCTTTTATTGGGAGACTTTATACCACATACTGAAGCTAATTGTCTTTTGCTTAAATTTAATAATTTCATTTTTTTTGTGTGTGTTTTTTTTCTACATATATATAGTAATTATTAAAGTAAATAAGTTTGTTACTACTTGTAATATTTTGGGGGGAGTTGGGCAGAAGAAAGTTAGCTTTTTGAATGTATGTTATTTTTTTAATAAAGGCATTTTCTTCTTAAAAGTGATTCCAAAATAATTGAAAAGTATTTCAATGCTATAAATTTGCTTTTTTAGCAACAGAAAAACATCCAGCCATAAATTAAAAGTCATCACACAAAGACCAATGGAAAGAGCAATGTTTGGAATGTTTGGAATAACAAAGGATAGAAAAAGATCAACATTGATCAAAGAGCAGACCAAAGTAAAAAATATCAATAATAATATAAAGCAACAAAAATGGAGATGGGCTGAACACATGGCAAGAAAAAAAAGATAACAGATGGTGGAAAAGGTTAACAGACTGGTGCTCAAGGGATAGCAAATGCAATAAGAGAAGACCAAACATAAGATGGAAAGATGAGATAGAAAGGTTTGCCGATAAACATGGCAGAGGTTAGCACAATGCGGTCAACATGGAAGGAAATAGGAAAGGCCTTTGTCCAGCATTGGACTTATGATGATGATGATGATAAACTAAAAACTAATAGCAATTTCAACATGAATACTACTTTAAACATTTAAAATATTTCTAGACTAATCTTACTGATAATCAAATATATAAGTTGATATAATTCTACATACAACCAAATTTCTTCAGTCCTTTGGCGACTCATATCCATCGTTGCTGAGTTCAAAACTTTCCCAAGAATATCAGTGCTGTAATGAATATTTTTTTTGACTCTCTATGGGGACTAAATTGAAAAAGAAAAAGAAAGGATTTGGCTAGGGTAGTTGAGCAATGAATGGTTCACAGGTCTAGCAGTCATCAGTCAATCTTATTATATGACCCTAATTACCAAGTGTTGTATGTTGGAAGGTAAGCTATAGACTATTTTAACACTTGTACTTCAGGCTAAATACAATCCTTTGCCTAATAATTAGGACTACTTATATTAAATAATCTACTTATATAATGAACAACGTGACTTTTTTTATTTATGTATCTGTAACAATGGACTGTTCTATCTAGAGTTAATTTTGCTGATAAAAAGTATACCGTACCCACCATTTGAAACAATGGACTTTTCCACATTCAGGTGGTATTTATTCACCTCTCCATGAGAGTGGAATGTGACACATGGTCGAGTTTAATGTGGTGGCCACATGCATGTGTGTGGGCAAGGACAAAATTGCTCAATCCCTGTGAACAGTGTCAGAAGGTGTCAGGGTGACCCATGATCCACCCCTTTTAGTACAATAGGGAGATGCTGCCCTGGGGCAACTGAATCCCTGTGACTGGACATTATATACATTTTTATGGCCAGAGGACGAATTCAAGGGTTCCAATAGTTTCTTTTCTAAAAAAAAAATTATTTCAATTATATAATTTTAGTTCTATATTAAAAAAGTTTATAATTAATATTCAGTTCATGAAGTATGTCACAGTCAAAGCAAAGTAATACTAGAGGCATATAGACTTGTATTTAAAACTAATGAGTATAAGAAACCGTCAAACAAAACTGTCAACATAGGTTTCTTCAGTTTTTAAGTTGGTTGGTCTGGCTGTATGTATGTATGTATGTATGTATGTATGTATGTATGTATGTATGTATTGTGCATACAGGCCGCACCAATGAAGCTAGAGGGCTGAAAAGTTCTCATTATGTCTAGAGAAAAACGTTTTTTTTTAAATTCCCCCCCAAAGTAGGTTTTTAGTGGGGGGTTCAATTTGCAATGTAAGTTTATGCTAAATTTGTTTCCAGCAGCATTCACGCTTGTTTTTTGAAAATTCGGACCTTCTTTTAGTGATCACTGCCCAACAAGACGAAAGAAGTAACATTCATTGACCCCCCCCCCCAATACGGCATGCTGCCAAAAGATATTGGTCATGTGACGGTTTCAATTGACTGACTAACCAGACCTGTATTATTTCATGGCCGCTTAAATACAATGGCAATTATAGCTCAGTGTACCATAATCAGCTTTTAATAAAAAAGGAAATCTCTTGCTAGTCAACCATTTATTTCCTCTGTCCCATAATAGTTGTTACATTTAATGTATGAAATATATATGCAAATGTAACAACTATTATGGGACAGAGCTAGTAGTATTTTTTGTACCTGCCTGGCAATAGGTAATGGTAGACTTTTGCTAATGCATTATGCGTCAAAATCGACAATTAAAATGACTTAGAAAGCATTTAAAATGAAAGTGTTTTTTTGATTTTCTCCACCCGATAATTTGTTGTAACAAATTTAAATCAATAATTTAATGGGACAATAAATAATTTATTGGGACAAATTTAAATAAATAATTTATTGGGACAAATTTAAATAAATAATTTATTGGCACAAATTTAAATCAATTTATTGGGACAATAAATAATTTATTGGCACAAATTTAAATCAATAATTTATTGGGACGAATAACCCTAATCTTGAACCATAATTTAATTTAAATTTAATTTCAAGCAGAATTTGAAGATTACCTCCCTTAGGTACATGACAATTACCTCAATAATATAAGATGCTAAAAGTAATGATAACCTAGTTTTATTAATATAGTGCATCTACAGACCAAGCAGTATAAGTCATGATCAAAGTGCAACATTTAATTCATTTATTTCCCAAAAATCAAAAATCTTTCTTTAAAAATATGTAATATAAAGTCTTATCTAATTTACTAGTTTACACATGCCGTCAGAAAATGATGGCTGAATTTAAATAATTTTGCAATTGCATTGTACTTAAAAAATATCAAAAATGTTATGTTGCTCTACATTTTATTGTTTATGTTCAGCCAGAATGAAGCCAGATTTTTTAAGCATTTGCAAAAAAGATAAATAAGGGAGACTACTCTATAATTAGCATTTAATAGTTATCTCCCTTGACAACTTTTACAGACCAAAAATATAAACAATCACAAGGTATTTTATATAAGTAGATAGCATATAGACCAAGCATTATAGGTCATGATCAAAATGCAACATTTAATTGAGTTATTTCCCAATAGTTCAAAAATTTTTATTTAAAAATCTTATTTTATAAAAAGGCCATGTCACTTTTTTCGTTTGTCCAATGTCACATTAAACAGAAAGAGAGGAAGGGGGTAGTCTTGCTTTACTGTGTATCTGTGTTCACCTGTACATCACTACTACTACAACTTCTTTTGCTATTGCTGTCTTCGTTCTGATTTTTCATGAATAAAACAGATGCTTTTCTCATTAAAGAAAAAAAAATTTTATCCAACTAAAAAGCAGTTATTGTTTCAAAATTTAAAAAAACAAAAAAAAAAAATCAGAAAAACAGAAAATATGAACAGTTGTAGAAAAATCGACAGAAAAATAAAAATAAAAATAAAACTCCTAACTTTTAATCTTGACGTATTTAATATTTGAAGTAATGTTAAAAAAAAAATCCAAAAGAAAAGCCATACAACATGTAATTACGAGATTTTATTTTCAACTGTGAAATCCAATGCCTCCTAGGAAACGTAACTACAACATCACAGCAAATTTTGAATGAACATTCAAAATACGTTTCCTTAGAAACGTGATATTCACTCCCAACTTCTTATTTGCGAGATAATTTCATTCTAATAAGTAAATACATTTATACTAAAATATATATTTATATAATTTATCCATACATAACATAAAAAATCTTGTCATTTTTCATTGGCACTATACTAGTAAGAAAGTCTTATCTAATTATTTTCAAGAAGGGTTCTATTATGTCAGTTTGTTTTCAAGAAGGGTTCTATTATGTCAGTTTGTTTTCAAGAAGGGTTCTATTATGTCAGTTTGTTTTCAAGAAGGGTTCTATTATGTCAGTTTGTTTTCAAGAAGGGTTCTATTATGTCAGTTTGTTTTCAAGGAGGGTTCTATTATGTCAGTTTGAATTATAATGAAGTAAAATACTGTTTCACATCAAACGGGAATGAAATATTTACTAGTGAAAAAGTAGAGTTCTCTTTATGATAGCAACTTTCAATTTTTGGGGCAGTCCATCGTAAATAAAGTGATTGGGCTGATCAAATGCAATGATATAACTATTAAAATATAGCAATAGATAATGGAGTGCTACTGTAGAAGCTAAGTATTATGCTATCAAATGCAAGTTAAACATTTCTACACAATACAAATTGCATCGTTGTCTTTTTATTGAATGTATTAAAATGTCTGAGTGGTATGATGGTTACTGGCGGAGACAATGGAATCATCAAGACTTTATGTTCACTTCACACTAATGCCTTTGGGAAAGGCATGAATCCATCTCTTCTTCCCCCAGTTGTGGGTAAAACAGCAGGGCAAACTGGGCCCTCTTGCCTTGGGAGATAACCAAGTCTAACCATTCACCAAGAAACCATTCACCAAGAAACCATAATGTCACCAGACATCTATGGGATAGGACGTGGGAGGGCTTCCTCCTTTGGGAGTGAGAAAATTGATGATGATGAGGATTAAAAGGATGCTAGTGAGATTTTTATCATTTTGAGGAATAAACAAACTAAGCTTAGGGTACCATGGGGCCCCCAAACCAAATTCTGTTAAGGGGCCCATAAAGGCTTGAGCCGGCTCTGCTTTTTATTTCTATGACTAAATAATTTTTCAGTGGTGAGATTGAAAATAAGAGACAGAATCCATTGTTAATTTAGTTCCATATCATCGTCAGCCATTATAAGTCCACTGCTGGACAAAGGCCTTTCCCATCTCCTTCCATGACGACCTAGATTGTGCTAACCTATGCCACATCTTACTGGCAAACCTTTCTATCTCATCCCTCCTATTGTGTTTACTGTCCCATGGGCACCAATCGGTTAGTCCCCCCCCACATCTATTGTCATTTGTTCTTGCTAGGTGACCAGCCCATCTCTATTTCTGCTGCTTAATTATTTGTATAATATCTTTCACTCTGATTTATGTTGATCTTTTTCTATCTCTTAGAGTTATCCCTAGCATTACTCTTTCCATGGATCTCTGTGCTATTCGGAGTTGGTTTTCAGCTTGTTTTGTTAATTTCCATGTTTCACATCCATATGCCATGGCTGGTATTGTATACTTTACGTTTTAAGCACATTGGCAGTGTACTCTTCAAAATGTCTATTCATACCAAATGCTTTCCAACCTGTCATTTTATTTTGCAGCCTTCTCTAGCTTTATTACCTGTCCTAGGTAGATGTATTCATCAACCTCTTCTAGAGCCTCTCCTATCTTTGACCTTTTTGGGTACGTTATCGTTGAACATTATTTTTGTCTTTATTCTTTTCATCTTTAAGCCTACTTTTTTTACTTTCCCTGTTTAGATCAGTTAACATGTTTTGTAATTCTTCGGATGCTTCCGATGTCATCAGCAAATCTTAAGTGGCTTAAGTATTCTCCATCTATGTTTATTCCCATTCGCTCCCAGTCAATTTTTTCGAAAGATAAATACAAGCAGTTGGCTGTCTCCCACAATTAGCTCAGTGATCTCTAAGGGGAACACAGAACACGGTTTTAACCACCAACTGAGAAAGACAATAATGAAAAAAAAACTTACTTTTCTGCAACATTGCTATTAGGTTCTTTGTCAATGCTGCCACCAACAGGTTCTTCTCTTCCATCTTGGGTCTGAAATTATCAAAGAAAAAGTATATCATTTTAAGATAAATAACAGACATATCAATGATTTTCTTATATTTCCATTGCATGTATAAAGTAGTGCTCTTATGCTGGCTATGACTTCAGCCGTCTCTGCTTAGGCTCCACATATCACATTACTAACTCGGTTCCTGTTTGCGATATGTGAAAGGCAACAAGCACCCTGTCACAGCAAGAATATCTTTAAGACACACGCCAGTCGTGGTTATTGAGGGGCAATGGTCAAACAACTATTATGGGAATAAGGCCAGAATTTGAACTTGGCTCACCAAGACCAATCTCAAGCCATTCTCCACCCCGCACCTCATAAGCATTGTATGATAAAGGAATAATAATGTGAGCAATGTTTTTTTTAAAAACTAATACAATCCCTTTTTTTTCTGTCTCGTATGCACATTTGAAATTAGAGGAATTAATTCTTGGTTAAATCACACTTTTTTGCCTTGTTTAGATTAGCGCATTTTCTGATTCCCATCTATCTATCTATAGGGTGGACGAAAGAACTTCTGAGGTACTTTTCTTTCTCTTATGCACTGTGTGAATAGCTGTGCTAGTCCTTTGTGCAAGGTCTCTCCTGCATCTTCTAGAAGGTCTGTCATTATGCCATCCTTGCCTGCAGCTTTTCCGAGTTTCATATTTTGTAATGCAAACACTATTTTGTATTCACTTATGTCTGGGATATCACTAGTATCTATCGGCTTATCAGTTTGTGGTATTTTTATTTTTGAAGCATACAAAATTTCATAGTATTCTTCAGTTACTTTTGACAATTCTGCCATTTGTATCCTTTAGTGCAAGCATCTGTTGCTTGCGGGTACGATCTGCGGCTCGGGCGTGTTTTAATCTCTTCTCCTTTCTGATAGCCTCTACTATCCTTTATGTTTTTCTTCCTAGTTACATGTGGGTAGATGCCATTATAAATAACTATTTTGTGCCACTGTATTAATATTTTTTGTCTATTTTTAGGCCTATTTAGACAGACGTTTTTAGTCACTTCCACCCTACTTAACCTGATTTTGTAAATGGCTGAATCAACTGGCGACGATTAGCAAAAGATTACCATTAATATGAAGATGTACACATGACTACCAGTCCTCAACTATAACTATTGGTTAAAAAAAAAAAAAAGTCGCTACTCGGTGGAATCAAACCACCAATCTCTCATTACAAAATAAACACACTTATCAACTGTGCAATGGAAACATATGTATTAGAAAGGTGGGGTTTTTTGTATATAAATCATATGTGCTGACTCTTGAAATCTTTCTCATTTCCAGCACTAAAACCATTGTTATAGGTTTACAAATTGGAGGATCCTTGTTTTTTTTAAAGAAAAGTTTGGTCTAATTCACTTTGGTGGTTTAAACGTGCATAGCGTATTTGAAGTAGAAATTCCTTAAAAATTTCTATCTAACATTTTTCAGCGCAATTTTCGTGACTCAGTGTAATTAGAAAATTTACTCACGATAAAAGGTCTCTACAAGAGGATATAAATTTTATTAAAATTGGTTGAGTTTTACAAAAGTTATTACAAAATTAAAGTCGTGTAAAACTCTACTTAATCATATTAAGGGCAGAGCGATAAATGCACCAGCCTGATATATATTTTTGTTGGTGTAACACTTTTCAATATTCAGACAAAAAAAAAATAAAATGGTGACGATAGGCAATTCTCCGATCTCTAGGTACTGGACTCTTCCCCAAAAATATTTTGCATCTTAATTTTACCTTTCCGATCTTTCCTGGAATATCTCTTTTTCCAATTTTCCCTCAAATCTGAGAAAATGGGGTATTTGGGAAAAAATCGCAAAAGAATTTTTGTGATTTTTCCCCAAATAACCCATTTTCTCAGATTTTTCCTAAAAGACATTGTGTATGCTTTTTCCTCAAATATCTCATTTTTTCCGATTTTTCCTCGAATATCTAATTTTTTCCAATTTCCTTGCCAAGTTCTTTCCACTTTTTATTGTCATTTCATTTCATTTCATTAACTTCTATAATTTTGAAAGCTATTGATTATGATATATCGCTATCTTCTCATTCCCTAGTTTATTATTCAGGAAGTACTGAACATAAAGAAAATGCCACACAACAATGTTTTTAATATTTTATTAGTACAATGAAATTACAAAATTACATAAACAATACTGTCATTTTTAGACGGCATGGGTAAACTAGTTTAGAAAGTAAGCAGTTACAGTCTCAAACTGTATAGATAAACATTGCTGACAAAAATAGTGCAGTTTTCACTATCAACCAGCTTAGTACCTAGAAGAATGTTTTAGGCTATATGCTTATCAAGGTTCTGTTGTTCTCTCTTACTTGCGTCGTTACTAAAGCACTACACTACTAAGGTACTTAATAGTCAACTTCTGTTTATACATGGATGACTGAGCTGAATCTCATCTGCTCAGGTAACTCGCTACTTAATAATGCTCACAAGTCACCTACTTACATACCTAACATTCTACCTAAATATTTTGGAGGGAGGGAGAATACTAGTTTTGCGGCAACACCTAACAAGCTACAAATATCAAGAGTTGCATTGCTTCGTTAGAAACCGTTAACCAAAACTGTCAAAATAGGTTTCTTCAGTTTTTAAGTAGGTCTGACTGGCTATGTATGTATGTATCACGTGTACATTTATTTTCCCTGGGAAAAACTATATTATTGACCAAGAAATAGAAACTAAGACCTGTAGGTTGGGAAATGTTTAGAAATCACTCTTGCATCTACATTGATGCAATATTTTGCAGATTGAGAAATTCTAAGCTTAGTTATTAGAAACCGTCAACATAGGTTTCTTCAGTTTTTAAACTGGAGCTAAAGGGCTGAAAATTTAAACATAAACCTTATGTCTAGAAAATGACTTTTTTTTTTTAGTGGGGGTTTCAATTTGCAATACACGTCTATGCTATACAATAATAATAATAATACAGACTAAAATAAGTCATTTTTAAATAAGTTTTCTTTGACAAAAATGTATTCAAGTATTTCATTGTATTAGCATAGGCAAATTCTTGATCTATGGAAAAGATGATTTTTTTTTCTATATTGTCAAGATTAAAATTGCAATTAATTGATCCTTACATTTCTTTCTATTCTATCAGTAAATTACCTGCTATTCTAAAAGTTACTTTTAAATGAAGATCCAGAAAAAGGTTTTCACTAGTGAAATACTGTATCCTTGCTCAAAGTATTATCAGTTGAAAAAAAAAATCTCCTAAGGAGCATAACCATTTCACGTTAGAGAAATAAATTTTCATCATATAGTATACTGTAAATACTGGCGTATAAGTCGACTCCAAAACTAAAATGTTAATTCAAGTTTAATCCAATATTCGCCCGATCAGTTGATTCTCCAACATAAGGCAGCATTGTGTCCATCAGAATGTCATAGGATCTAAACCAGTGGTTCCCAACCTTTTCGAGCCATTCCCACCTTTGTCAAGAATATTGCTAGTATTCCCACCCCCATTTCATTCAAGTTGCAACATAGAATAATTTCAAATAATAACTTTATTTTGCATATAATCAGACAGCTTCATAATAAGAATTAGTTTAATTTTATAATTGTACAGCTGCTGTCGTGTTTTTGTTACTCAAAGAAAGCAAGCAAAACTAATTAAGAACACATCATTTGATAGACTTTTATTTTTACCTAATGGCCTTATTTCCCCCTTGGACTACCTAAATTCCCCCCTTGGTTGGGAACCATTGGTCTAAACAGACTAATATGATCCATTAGGGAAAATACTTGATACTTAAAAAGTCAACTTATATACCGTTGGCGTCCCACTAAATTGCGTCCTGGACATTTTCACCCCGAGCTACTTATAAACAAACCCACGTCTCTCTCGCTGGGAAGGTGGTATGTGAGCATGTAGGGACTGTCTCGACTGACCAACCTCAGTCTCTTCATTAAGCACTGTTCACATGCTTCTTTGATTGGTTTTACAGATACATTTATTTGGGTCTTTGTAAGAATCCGGGACCGGATATACACCAAAAACAAGTCCCTTCTGAAATCACATCGGTGCTGTAGAGAAAAAGTATACGCAGCTAAAAAAAGATTCTATCTTGCTGTCATTTTTTTATTTTTATTTATACTTTTTTATATTTAAATCGTAAGTTAATTACCTCAAATTCATTGTGTGTTGTCGTTTTAGTTTTGATTTAAACCAACAATATTTTACAATAAATTTATTAAAAATCTACAAAGCAAACAACTTATTTTAAATTTTTATGACTACTTTTTAACTTCATCTTAATTTCATTAGTTGCTTTTTATCACAACTTTTGCTTTTGCACCTAAGGCTTATTCTTTATTTTCCGATCAACGCTACTTATTGTCGGAGGGTAATTGGCCTGAGCAAATGTTGCGATAAAAACCAACGTTTTATCCCCCCCCCCCAAAAAAAAAATAAATTAGTGCACCCTAAAGTCGATTAGTGCGTTAAATTTTCTATTGTAAGCTATTTTTTACAGTAGGGACCTGTGGTGCATACTAGCGTAATTTTGACAACAGCGACAGGCAAACCACACCAAGATTTTGACTCAATATAAAAAGTCAAAGAACCTACCAAGCTACAAATGATGCGTTAAATGACTCACACCTATGAAAGAAATCACTTAAAAGTAATTCAGCAAGATCTTTTTGAACAGTCAAAACAGCAATGTTTTAAAGTCAACCCAGACATGGAACAGAGCAGCCAAATCTGCCTCAATGTGGAAGCAGCTATTTTATGATATTGCGAGATGTATGAAAAAAGGAAGAAGGAAAGAAACTTACCAAACTACCCTCAATAAATTTTTTATTAAACGATAAAATGCTCCTTCCCTTCCAATAAACTTATAATCCTGAAACTTTATTTTCCTTTGCTATTAAGTATTTTTTTAAATTGTCTTGAATATCATTTTTAATTTTTTTGAAAATTTGAAGTTCAGGATTAATTGCATTATTAGAAACCATTAACCAAAACTGTCAACATCGACATAGGTTTCTTCAGTTTTTAAGTTGGTCTGGCTGGCTGTGTATGTGTCGAGTGTATAGGCCCCACCAATGGAGCTAGAGGGCTGAAAATTTAAACATTACTCCTTATAAAAAGGAGGAAAAAAAACTTCCCTTTTTACATAAACCCCACCCCCAAATGGGTTTTTAGTGGGGCATTAAGTCACACTTCACCTTAAAACTACATTGGCCCCCACTATCTATGGTCCAAGTGCTGTGGAAAACCATCTCCAAAATTTTTGTTCGTGAAGCCAAGCCAGTCATTCATTCAATTTACAATGTAAGTTTATGCTAAATTGGTTCCTTAGTGTCCGACAGTGTTCACGCTTGTTTTGTGAAAAGTCAGACTTGTTAGGTGATCACGGCCCAACAAAAGGCGATAGAAGTAACTTCATTGATCACCACTTTTTCCAATTTTATAATTTATCACCCCAACACAGCATGCTGCCAAAAGACGTTGGTCAAATGACAGTTTCTATTCAGTGATTAACTAGACCTGTCATTTTTAATTTTTTCAAAATTTGAAGTTCAGGATTAATTGCATTATTTCTTATAGAACTTAAAAGTTTGGTTAATACTATTTCGATTAGCGTAGTACTTTTTGAGGAGACATTAACCGCATTTTTTGTACAGAACACAAATCAATGGATTGAAAAGTAACCAACACTGACCAGTAAAAAAAAGAAGCTGAATCATGCAAATGGATCAAAAATAGAAAGCCTCTCCCAGAATACAGAGTAGAAATAATTTTCAATGTCAAGCAAGATGTGATGGCAAAAATACAAAGTAGTCAAATTGTGGAGGAGGGAAGAAGAAAAGAAAAACATGAGTATAATGTCATAAAGCCACACCTGTAATTTAACCTGACAGTTTTGTCAACCACCCACAGTTTTATGTACAAATATTTTGCTTCAAGTTAAAAGCCAATCCTTCAAGCAACCTGTACATGTCGCATGCTAAGAGAGCATTTACAAATCAGACGGGCAGCAAGGAAAATTATTCAAGATTTCAAAACTAGCATTATTAAATCTTTATTTCTATTAAGCATGCCATGCACATGGGTAACATACTTATATCAAGGACTGGGCGTGGCTAAAGGAGGGGGTGGGGGATTTTAAATTGCCCCTGGGCCACCAAAAGCTTTATGAATAATAGTTCAACTTCCGCATTTCTACTAACATTATACAAAAACAAATCTCACTAAATGTTGGAGGGGGTCCCCAAAGTATCAACCCCCCTCTCACATCTCCAGCCACGCCCCTGATCAAAGAGATAAAGTACAGAAATCTTAAAAGCAATTAGCTGCAGGAGAAAGAAAATTGTTTATGCAAAAAATAATACATAATAAATTTATATATATAAAACTCAAATCTGTCTGTCCCACTTTGTGGGCCATGATTTGGCATGTAGGAAGCTAAAATTTTGTGTAGCGGTACATCTGTTCATGGTGGAGGATATAGGCTGGGTGAATTTTTGAAGGTTTTTCACTGTGGTTCTATTTACAATGTAATTATGATCCTAAACTGGACACTGACTTTCTGTCCGATGTAACCGATGTGAGAAATTTTGGAGATATCATGTGGACAGACACGAGCGTATACTTAAATGTATGAAGAAAAAAAACGCAAACATATCTCTCGATCAAAAATCCACCCCAAAATTTAACCAATTCTTCCTTACCCCATTGCCCACCCTTTCACAAAATTTCATTGAAATTCATTGAGTACTTTTGGAGATATTGTGTGGACAGACAGAAAGACGGACATGACTGAATACATATACCTCTCAAACTTTGCTGACAGAAGTAATTATCCAAATTGTAACTGGATTGCTGCAAATTTGCAATTATTCACTCTAGAAATGTGAGTGTGCATATACATGCATCTCTCAAGGATTCATAAAGAGAAAATAAACACAAATACAAAGTGAGGGGGGGGATCCTGTATATCAGCCTTTTAGCATCCGTCATTGGGCATAGACCTTCCCCAAGATTCGCCAAACATTCTCTATCATGGGCGCCACAGAGCTAATACTTGTTTAGTTCATCATACCAGACAAGGGATTGGCTTCCTAATTTACAAAAGTCATTAATTAGAAATTTTGAAGGCTAGCCAGAGCTTGGAGAAGACTGGTGAACAAGATACGTGATATCCGAGCAGGGACGGCTTTGCCCTACCCAGAGTGAGGATGATAATAAGGTTCAAAGACTGATGCTTTTTTGGAAGCATTTGAACTTAACCATAAATCTAATAATCATTTTGTTTCATTTATATCTCAAAAGATACTATGTGAAAACTTGTTCTGACTCTTCAGTCTTCCTATTAAAGCAGCACCAAGGCCCAGGACCAATGAGAGGTGGGTGTAGGGGATACATCGTACCTTGGCCCAAGGTGGGGTAGGGGGAACAAAGAGGACCTAGGATAAAAACAGGATGACTAATGGAGAAGGGAAGGGGTCCCAAATAAACTTTGTACACCTTGATAAAATCTCTCGCAGAAGTCCTGCAAAGCTAACGGTAACGGAGCATGATCCCCTGGATATAAGAAGGTAGCAAGCAGAGACTTTCATACTTTTACTATTCAAATTGGTGTTCTTATCAAAATATGGACTTTATCTTTCCAACATGTTTGTGTATGACTTAAAATTAGAAGCATTCGAGATTTTCACTTGATCTAAAAGTCATCAAACAGCAGCTCTATAAAAAAAATATAGTATTCTTGGTTTTGAATGCTAAAGGGCAGTGGTTCCCAACCACCAGGCCGTGGACTGGTACTGGGCCAGAAAGCATGTGCTACCAGGCCACAAGGATGCAATATGATTCGACGATATGAAACCATAAGAGTCAGCTGCACCTTTCCTCATGCCTCCCACACCCCTACTAAGAAATATAGTTTACTTATGTGGCAAACCAACTGTAAAAATTAAATGGATCAGACAAAAACATTTCAGTAGTCAATGGACAAAACTTTCTTTTTTTAAAAATTAATTTGAGCTTTTCCTCTTATAAGTGACTTATAGTTGACTTATCACTTATATTCTGGTTGTGATTAAAAGCTCAGATTACTAATTGAAAGATTTTACACCAGTAAACATTTATTTTTGTTTTTATTTGCTTAAAAATCTAAATCTGATTAATGATGCTGATTTCAAAGCATGAATCCCAGTTGAGCTCCATAACATCCCCCCCCACTCGCCTAAAAATCTGCAATGACAAAAAATTCAGAAATAGATTGATATTTATATATATTTTTTTTTTTGTTGTTAGTTTAGTGAAAAGTATTTTTTCAAAAACGCTTCCATTTTACAACAAAGTTTGATCTAAAAATCACCCAAGAACACACTAGTCAAAAATCTCTGAAAATGTTACATTATTTGGTACATCCATTTTTATCATACATGGTTAACAAGAATAATGGTATAATCCTAATTCTGTTGCTCCATTCAAAATGTGGCTACTTGTCCTTTTGGCTAAGAGCAAAGTGCAATATCTGTTCTTTTCAGCTTAATATCTGATATGTCCCTGATGTGGGGTCTTTGATATTAAACTGATTGGCACTCATAGACTGATCCCGATTTGAATTCAGCTTACGTCACTCAGATATACGCTCTAAGTCACACAGAGTCAACATAATCATTCTAATCCTAACGCTCAACCCTTATTATCAGAACCTTAATTTTAAAATAAATTGTTTTTTCTTCAACAACTGTGGTTTCAGTCATTAAACATCAAGGACATATCAGATATTAAGCTGATAAGAACTACACTATACTACACTGTGCCCAATAATTTTCACTTATCAAAATGCAGCACGGAAAGAAAAAGATGAGCAGGAAAAATATTATGAAGGAAAAAAAAAAAAAAAAAAAAAAAAAAAAACAACAATTCAAAAGAGACAAATTCAAAACTTCAAAACATTTTCAATAAATAAAATAAGAAAAAAAAACTTCCACCACCAAAAGACAACATTTTTCAAGAATAATAAATAAAGTAGAATGTTTAGTGAGGATAATTTACAATAGAAACAAAACTTACAAAAATCAAAATAGTTAGGGAAGACATGCCAAGGCTGTTAGAATTATTTAAAAACAAACAAATAAAAACAACATAAGCAGCTGAAAAGTTTTAGAAATCTTTCTTCTTGCAATAAGCTCCTTTCAGTTCTACTATAGCCTACAGACTAACAGGCCTATTCTGTGGTCCCTGTAGACTGTCGTTTCTCAGTTTTTTGGCTAAGAGTAAAGTGTTCATATCAGCTTAATATCTGATACATACTTGATGTGTGGACTTCAATATTAAACTGACTGGCACAATAGGTCCCTAATCCTAAACCCTAACAACACAGGTTGTCGGGTTAGAAATGGATTAATGAATTAGTATCTATGGGTTAGGGTTCTTAATCTTAAAATGAATTACCTTGTTTTTTTTCTTCACACAACAACCGTGGTTTAAGTCATTAAGTTGGGGATGTAGCAGATATTAAGCTGATAAGAACAGATACTACATTTTTCTCTTAGCCAAAAGGCTGAGAAGGCACGGTCTACCAGGACCACCAAATAGACCCAGTAGACTGGATGCTATAGTAGCACCCTCCTTTCTTTGTTAACAAATCGGTTTGATATATTTTGCAGGTTTAGTCAGAAATATAAATGATGCCGGACATCTTTGAAACAAATTTCGGACAGTTTAGTAGTGAAAGAAAGATTAGTAAAATATTAACCCATAAGAACCCAGACCCATTTCTACTTGAAGGAACATTGTGGGATTATGGGTAGGCAAATTGATACAGTCACGTTACTGCACCAGGATGTTCATTACATGTCACTTAGTACACTTCATGAGTTAAAATCAAGGATAAAACATTATATAAGAGACTGTGCAGATCAATTAAATTGTATGTCACACCAGTGTCACAGTGGGTTCTTATGGGTTTTATTTAAGAGATAAGTATCCTTTCAGATTGTAGCCAAGAGAATAAGTATTGGGATTAATAAAGGCTTAATTTCTGTATATTTTATCTTATTAATATTGTTATTATCTTGGCAGGTCTATCAAATTTCACAGGCACAATCATAAAAAAGATGAAGATAATTTGCTAAATAGAATATGTAAAAAAGCTTCAGCAGAAAAGAAAGGAAATAGAAACTGAGGGAAGACTGAAATAAATGCAAATTAATAAGAGAATAATATTGTATTAATTTTTGACTACTTTTTACTTTCATCTTTTAGTTGTTTTTAAACAACTCAACTATCACTCTACAGCAGCAAGTAAAACAGCACGGATCGGAAATAAAGAGGAAGCTTCTATTGAGATTCAAACTTGGGTCCATCTTGCCAGAGCAAAGCCTGGTTTACACCCAGCTGCTTGAACCACTCAGCCACAGAACCTTTCATGGTCAGCAGCAGTCAAATCTTATGTTTTAAACCCACTCCTTACTAGTAATAAAAACAACTAAGAGTTAAGATGAAGGTAAAAAGTAGTCAAAAATAATACAATATTGAGCTACAATACTTCATCTAATAATAAGAAATAAAAAAATAATTCTACTAAAGAATTAAACTAACATCCTTATCTTTGATGTTCTACATACTCTCACTCTAAAGATTTCTCCATTAGCATATGAACAGTGACGGATCATCTACCACCCGGGGCCCCATTGCTGAGCTTTAGTAAGGCTCCCCCTGACCACGAACCCTGCCCCACCCATCTATGAATAGAATAAAGTGATGTTAAATAAATGTTATGTAACATATTGTTGTATTATGTATGTCCTTCATGTATAATATCAAAGTTAAATGAATCAATTACAGTTGGTTAAACCATTGTTTTGCTCTCAGGTTCCCCTCCCTTCCAGACCCATAGGCTTAAGCCTACTCAGCCTAATAATTAGTCCACCACTACAGATGAACTAAGTTTTGAGTGTTTTCATTCCAGCATCACTACATTTAAAGAAATTTTCATTATTTTCTATAGGTTTGAGAATTAATATTCAAATGGATATATTAAATAATGTAAATTTTCAGAGATTTTTGACTAGTCTGTTATATTCTAAGGATTCTTCGGATGATTGAACACCTTGTTTGTGTTGTGAACACAACGTTTCAAGCGATCCATTCTTCGGCCTTCTTCAGGTGTAAAATCCATGTGTGATGGGGTAAACAGAAGTTTTTAAAGGGGAGTAACCCTTATAACACAGTGCCCAGGTGTTTCTGTGTCTTTGTCTTGTCGGGTTTAGGTCTGTTGAGAAGCGGAATGCATTAGTCAGACAAGTGCAGAGTTCAAGCCGATGTGGCTCCCGCATCTCAACAGACCTAAACCAGACAAGACAAAGACACAGAAACACCCGGGCACTGCGTTATAAGGGTTAACCCCCCTCACACTCAGATTTTACACCTGAAGAAGGACGAAGAACGGATTGGCCGAAACGTTATGTTCACAACACAAACAACAAGGAGTTCAATCGTTCGAAGAACCATTTGAAAAATTTATGTTTGGGATTTTCTGAAACCTCAAAATATTTACATTTTTTCTATATAACAAGTCTACATCTTTTGTTATTTCTTAAGGCAAATGGACATATTTTATCCAGGTTCCTTATAGAAATAGGTTCATAAGATGTGTATTTCTGATTATGCAAGGTTTGTATGTTTACAATAATTCTTAACTCGAATTAGAAAGAGTATTAACTCTTAAATTCATAAACCGCTTGTAATTGACAGTGGAACTCTTCAATGAATACCATAAAAACAGTGGAACCCTTCTGTGAATTGAATTTTTACAAAATTCACCAAATGGTCAAAGGGAGATAATTTAAATTGGAAGTTATTTCCCTTGAAATTGACATTTTATTTTCTCTGTATGATTTTAAGAGTTGAAATTGAAGACTTCGCTTGAATTATGTATTTTACATGCTGGGAAATATACCGACATCAAATACTCCACTGATTGAAAGCAATGCTAATTGAAAGGTAGGTAAAGAAAAGCAACAATGATAAGGATGTTAGACTGTAAAAGGGCCTATAACATACAATCATAATGAAATATACTGATACATATTTATAAGGATAATGAGAATCAGATATCAAGATAAGCCCATCTACCAATAGTTGTAAATCCAGTTGAAGAGATAGAAGATAAAGATGCATATTTAACGAGAGAGAAAGGTGCATCTATTTAGAACGTGGCTGTGTCAATAGTTTTGAGAGGTGCACAGGAGCCAGCAACATGGATTCTTCTCACAGGACAAGATTCCAAGAATTTGGCTTAACTTAAAAATGGCAAAAACCACTCACATCCTTGAACCTTTCCTCGTGCCGTTCTTGTGCGTCAAACCACTTGAACATGTCAGGTCGATTCCCGAGGGACTGGCGGCAAGGATCGCGGAAGAACTTTGGTGCCAAAAGTTTGTTATGGCCTGTACTACTCCACCGTGGCTGGAGACGTTTCTTGGCATCAAGAAAGTCTGAATCCCCATTTTCCTGTTGGGAAATAAGATCAGTATGACATGCCACATGCAGCTTTAGTTTTCCATAAGAGAAGAACTGATACCAACACAGTTTCTGAATGTGCCAGGATTTTTTATTTCATATAGCTTCATCTTGCTAATTTTTATTTAAATAAATAAGAAAAAAAAGAAATTGTTAAGTAGAGATACATGGTACTGATATATAAAAACAGAAGAGAGGTAACAGATCGAATCTAAATTAACTCTTAAATTCATGAACCGCTTAAAACCACTCCTAAACTTCAAATCTTAAGTCAAGGGGAATAACTTGTAATCAAAATTACTTCCCTTGCACTTTTAGGTAAATTTTTAAGAAAACTTATTTAATTTATAAAATTTTATAAATTAAATAAAACAAATTTAAGAAGTTATTCCCCTTGACTAAAGATTTGAATTTTTTTTATATGAATTTAAGAGTTAAGACACTTGTCCATTTTCATGTAACATTTAATATTGTATTTTTGTTACACTGCTTGAATCAGAACTGGAGGTCCAGGGTATAATATGCGTAAAAGACTAAAAGTTATCCCCCTTGCAAGATTTCTTTTTTAATTTGGGAGTCCAGACATACATGAAGAAAAAAAAAGAAAAAAGTTATTTAATAATTATTTTAATACAATAATGCAAGAGGAATAACATTTAGTCTTTTACGCATATTACGTCCTGGACCCCGCTATTACAAGAATACCAAAGTTTAATAGGTTTTCAATGTGTCAAATCAGATTGAGGATGATTCTGATTGATCACACCATGTCATGGCTGGCCAAATGAACGACTATTTTGAGGTAAAAGAATGTTAATTACAGCTATTAATTATCTTCAGATTCTTCAAGGAGTTTTGGGCATTTCAAATGATGAGTACATCAATTGGAATTCCCAAACAATTCACTTCTTTCAATAGAATGTAATTCAATTGTTCAAAGTGAAAATCTAACAATTTCAAACCTCTTAATAATGAAGTTTGATTATTAAGTAAAAAAGTAAGTAGTGCCCTTTCGCTGGCTACAGCTTCAGCCCTCCCTACCTGGGGCCCCACATAACACATTACTTTGGCCTGTTTGTGAAGTGTGAATTAGACTTAGAGGCGATCACCCAAAGTGGCATCACTCACTTCACCCTGAGATATTTTACCCATAGCTGGATTCATACCTTTCCCAAGGGAAATAGTGAAAAGTGACCATAAACTGTCTGGGCCAGAGTGAACCAATACTAGCCAGGAATCAGTGGTGTAGTGGTAAAAAAAAAAGAAACGAGGGAACGCAAGGCTGTTTGCTTTGGTGAACGTAGCGATCTGGTGAGCAAAGCAAGCCACTACAGCTGGATAGTAAGGGAATGCAGTTCACCCTTGAAAACAAACTATGGTAATGCCGTTCCCACAGCACTATGCCACATCCATTAAGAATACATTCTTAAATGACAACAAATTCTTTTAATTTCAGGAACAGAACATGAATAAAAAATCAATCAACACTGAATTATGCAGATATAGAACAAAGAAGTAGCCTCAAATAAAAATTAAAATGATTTTCCTTATCCTATTATGCAGCCTGTAACCTTCTCCAAATCAGCCACCAAGGAAACTAACGGTTCTAATGGAATTTTCGTACATCTCTGGACAACTATTTGGTCCGATCTTTTCATATTTGTCTGGTTGCCATACATAAACTGATTCCATAAATCCTTTGTTCTAGTTATCATTACAATGACTAGTAAATGCCTGTTGCTTTGCTACCTAAAGCTGTGTTCTGTGTCAATATGCTTACACAGTAATTTGAAAGGTTAACACAAACTAAAATTCTTGCATTTATTTTGGGTAAAAAACAAAATTGACACAGCATCATCATCAGCCAGCGAAAAAACGAGCCTACACAAAGAACAGAACAGCCAAATCTGTGTGTGTGTTTGCTTTACCCCCCTTCCTCTCTTTCTGTTGTCAAAGACTGACTGCTTGCAAATTATATTACGGATTCAGGTGCATATTTCAACTGTAAACATCTTTAATGTATTTAACCATTGATTCATAAAAATATTATTTTAGTGGTTAACCTGAAAAACTTTCCCAATTGTTTTTCAGTCTGAGAAATGGTGTTGTAGATAAAATAGTGAATGAATCTCACTTAGTGCAAGAGATTGATAAAATAATCATAGACTTAATTGTTAGCACTCTGTAGGCGACTTTGTTTGCCGAGCAAAACGTTTGTCCTGCCATTGCAGGCAACTCTGATCACTGAACAATAGTATTTTGAGGTTGTGTTTTCATGTTAATTTCAGTTGTACATGAACAAACAAGTTACAGGCTTTCAAAGTTACTAAATGCACAAAATCTTGGTGCCCTTGAAAAAGAATGCAGAGTGTTAAAAGCTTAATAATTGAAGGAAGACTAAGATAAATACAGCTTGCCTGTTTCACTTTAACATTTATACCGATTCAAATGAAAATAAATCTGATAAATTTGAAAAACACTTCAACAGGTCATACTTAATCTTAAGTACAATATTCCTATGGCAACAAAACATAACTGACAGTATAGCACTAAGATTATGAGTTAAGCTGTCATTGGGATTACTTCAACTTGGGGAGAATAAAGAAAATTCTGTTTCTCTTTTTTACAGTTGAGAGGTGCAGGTGGCCTAATGGTTAATTGCACAGCGAATGGAATTGGCAAACAGAGTTCAAATTCTGGTTGGGACAGTCTTTATTCACTTCACACTAATGTCCTCGGTAAAGACATGAATCTACTTCTCTAATGCTCTTGGGACAGGCAATGAATCCACTTTTCCCCCAAGTGGAGCAGTTGGAGCTCTTTAGCCCTGTAAGGCAGTCCATCTTGAAGAAAAAAAATGAATGGGCCTCCATGGAACGTTTAAGAAACAAAGACAAATTAATTGCCAATCAATGGTGTAAAACAATTGTAACACTTTTTGCAATGGGCAATGCATAACTTTTAAGTTTTTAAATATATTCAAAAAGGATTGGACTCAAACGTGTTTAACCGTTATAGAATAATTCTCTAACAAAATAGAAATAGGAGCCTTACCTACAGTTCAAGCGACAAAACCAGATAAATATATTGCATTAATGTATTTATTGCACACAAAAACGCATACCTAGAATGAAATTTATTTTTATGTCAATTTTCTACAACTCTTTGTTTTTTAATAATTTTAAAACAATAAGGTATCATGATTGGGTAAAAACAAATTTATTTTTAATATGAGAAAAACATCAGTTTTATTCATGAAAAATCAGATGATGCCTATCTTTGTTTTCCATCCTACCACTAAGACAGCAGTAGTAGTAGTAGTAGTGATGTAGACACAAACACACAGAGTAGCTGCTAGCTTTTGTGTATGCAAACACACAGGCTTTGCTTTACCCCTCTTCCTCTATGTTTGCTTTAGTGTGACGGAAACCAACAAACAGACAAGCCAACAGACAAAAGTGACATTGGTTTTTATAATAAGATTTTCTTCAATCTCATCCTATTTTATTCATTAATTTCATTCATTAATCACTAATCACAAGGATTTTACTCATCTTTAAAATAGCACTAAACAATGTAGTACTGGGGCTTTTTAAATAATTGGTATAGTAGCTTTGACAACATCTGATTAGTAAATGGATCTCTTGTATGAAGACAAGCAAATAGAAATATTTTTATGATTAACCACACAGATCAAATGCCACAAGAAAAGCTCAGAAGAGTAAAACACCAATTTTTAATTGAGGAATATCAGCAAATATTTTATCATTGTGGGATTAATTGAACTTTATTTCTCAAAACTGATGCAAAAAGCTTCTATTGGGACTAGAATGTTATGAGTATTATGTCATGACATTCCTGTTGCCAGTTGCAATGACCAATTTTCTAGTTGACATCTATATTAATGATTATCAAATATTTTACAAAATATAGAAAGAAGACGGAATAGCAAACACAGACAAGCTTTGCTTTACCACCTTCCTCTCTTTCTGTTGGCTTTAGCATGAGAGAAACCAACAAACAAAAAAAGTGACATGGGCTTTTATATGATAAGATTTTCTTTTAATCCATCATACATCATTAAATTAATCATGAGGGTTTTAGTCATCTTTAAAATAGCACTAGACAATGCAGTATTGGGGCTTTCTAAATAATTGGAATAGTAGCTTTGACAGCAATCTGATTAGTAAATGGATCTCTTGTATCAACTTGTTTCCAAAACAAATTAAACAGGTCTGGTTAGTCACTCAATAAAAACCGTCATGTGACCAATGTCGTTTGGCAGCATGCAGTGTTGGGGGTGATCAATTAAAAAATTGGTAAAAGAGGTAATCAATGAATAAGGTACTTCTCCCGCCTTTTGTTGAGCAGTGATCACTAAAAAATCTGAATTTTCAAAAAACAGGTGTTAATGCTGCCGGACACAAACTAAGGGACCAATTTAGCATAAACTTACATTTTAATTTTCAAGAAGATAAGAGACAAAATGTTTTGATGAAATAATTCTGATATATATATTAGCAAGATTCTACGGATACAGAAATATGAACATGACATAAATACACAACAAAAAGAGTTTTAAACAAAGAAAAATTCTAATTAGTTTTTGAGAGCCTCTTTGTACACAATATTTTTTGTCAAACCCCAGGACAAAATCAGGAGTTGACTGTTTTCCTAGCATAACAGGAATAGCAAGAACAATCCTCACCAAAATTTGGAGTGTAAACCGATATGTAAAATCCCCATTCCCCGACCTAATGATTGCTAGCCCAGTGTCTTACTGACTGAACTAAATTGACAAGTCTTAGATATTAACAAAAATTTATCATACTGAGTTTAATTCCCTGCTTATTATCCCCTGGGCTTATTTCATTCTAATAAATAAATATTAAAAAAAAATCTTTTTTATTTATTATATATACAATACAAAAGTTGCAGTAATCATCTTCAGCCGGAATAGAAGTAGGAGTGGAGTTTGACCCTGCAGAAACCAGACTTGTTCTATCTTTTGCAAATATGTAGTGTCCTTTTTCACTACTTACTTGTGAACATCCAACATATAGCTGGCCAAGTGAAAAACATGGATCTTTTAAGTTCAGCAATACAACTTTGAGGGAAAGGCCTTGAGCTTTGTTGATGGACATAGCAAAGCAGGGAATTAAAGTCTTTTAAACTGGAAGGGAAGGTCTGATGGACACTCTTGGAATTCCCACAGCAGTACTTTTTATCCATGTCACATGTTAATGAAATTTTTTGATGCAAAAACTATCCCTGCCACTTCAACAACCAAATTGGTCATGGCATGACTTGAAATGGGTGGTACTTTTTATCCCTGCCACTTCTTAATACTACTAGTTCTCAAACATATACAAACTCCCTACCATACGTTTCATTAATGTTTGAGAACTAGTAGTATTAAGTGGCAGGGATAAAAAGTACCACCCATTTCAAGTCATGACATGACTGTTAAAATTTGCCAGTGGCAATGTCCAATTTGGTTGTTGACATCTATGTATATTAATGACTATCAAAGAAGATTGAATAACAGCTATTTTCTAAGTGACTTCCTGAATGTTTGACAAACAGCTATGTCTGTGTGTTCGCATCTACATTACTACTACTGCCGCTTTAGTAGGACAGAAAACAAATATAGGCATTACTGATTTTCCTTTCTCATATCAAAAAATTATTTGTTTTTTTACCAAATTCTGTTGCCTTATTTTAAAATTATTAAAAAACAGAAAATATGAAGAGTTGCAGAAAATCGACAGAAAAATAAATTTTGTTCAAGGTATGCATTTCTACTAAAATATATATTTGTATGATTTATCCATACATAAATAACACTGTTCCTGGGTAGTGAGTTATTTTCTAATTACTTATGTGTATAAAGTGTAGAAAATGGATATTACTCCCTTCAAACTTTGATTTTGTGACCAGGACAGTGATATTTTGAAATTTAACTATTTCCAATTGTACAACAGATGAATTTGCATAATTTTTATTCCCATTTTAAAAAAAATCTAAATTAATATGTACACTAGTGTTAAACAAAAATGATCACAAAAGATTTAGAAGTGAGTATGTTTTTCAAGATTAACGATTGTACTATAATTCACTTTCACGAACCCAACCCAACCCAAAAATATAATCTTCCCTCATAGATAGATAGTGTTCAAAGTTCTGTATATCCTGGTGGAAGTGCTCGCCTTGTTCCTGCAAATGAGCTTCAATGTTCTCTTTGAATTTATAAAGATTAGTGTCAAGGATATCGACTTACAGGGAGAGCTTGCAGCCCATTTTTCTGTAGTTCACCACCATAATCTCAACCCAGTCCACATAGTTTTCGGCCTTGTGATTGCCCTGGAAGCCATGAACAACTGTAACAAAGCTATACCAAGCTCCTTTCTCCTTCCTAGTGACCTTCTTGGGGAATAGCTTGCACTCCAGGATCTTCTTTATCTGTGGTTAGACGAAGACACCAGCTTTCACCTTTGCCTCAGAGAGTACTTTGCTAAGATATGCAAGGTCTAGAAGGCATATTTCGGCATTGCTATCAGGGATCAATACAAACTCTGGGAACTTCATTTCACCAGCATTACAACAGTGTGAAGACCTTGCTAGATGCCTTGAAGTATGAGGAGCATGGCAGAGACTTCAAAATGGTGGCATTCCTGTTGGCTCTTAAAGTTTCCCTGCTATCTTTGCCTTTGGGACAGCAGGGACACCTTGGCAAATTACCAAGGGCAGGACTGGCCATAGCCTCATGAATTCTATGTGGGAATGAACAACATCACGTGGGAGCCACTGGTTGACCCCAGGAAGGTGTTGATGCCGTCACTGCACATAAAATTACACATTTTAAAAAAATTTGTCACAGCTCTAGATAAGGAGTTGACAGCCTTCAAATACCTTCCCTAAGCTGTCTGAAGCAAAATATATAAATTATAAAATATCAATGTTCTGATGACAAAAGCAAAGTTTGAAGGGAATAATAGCCATATTCTATACTTTTTAGGCATAATCAATCAGGAAATAACACTTATTACCAGGGAACAGGGGAAAAAAAAAAAAAAAAAAAAAAAAACACATTGCATAGTGTTATCCTGTTATTTTTGACTGGTACTATACTAGTTTATAAGCATATGCCTGGAAATGAAATGATTTCAACACATACTGAACAGAATATTATTCAGATTTAAATCAAAAGATATATTATACAAGATTATTTTACATATCAACAGATAAATGTTTTTTTACTCGTGCAAACTTTAATTGTAGTCCAACCACTATTTACGCACTTAGCCAGAAAACATCTTAACATTTTCCTATGTTATAAATAAACAATAAAGGACAATGGCATCATGTTGCAGACACTGTGACAAGACAAAAGAAAGAAAAAAATCACAGAGATATATAAAAACAAAAAGAATTAAAAAAATTATTCAGCCATAAAACTGGAAAACTATAATTATTATAAGTTGCTTCAGATGTCATCACTGAAACTAGTGCATAACTGGGATATAAACAATTTTAAATGGTTATTTTTTATCTGACCTTTTTTTCTTCAGAGATACTAAATAAATCAGAAAAACAAGACTTATTTACTACCTCTGTACCAACCATAATAGTTGTTACATTTACTATATGAGATTTATATTCAAATGTAGCAACTATTATGGGACAAACAAAGGCCTAGCTAGAGATTATGGGGGCCTTGAGGGGGCCCCCGCCAACATTTATTTAGATTTGTCAGTAGAAATGCAGTAGGTGAACTATTTATAGAGATTTTTATTGCCATGTTTTTAAGAGACACTGTAGATAGACTTATCATTAATAGGCCGATTTTCAAAGTTGTTTACCTATATTAAAATTGTGTTCCCTATACCCGCCCATATATTTTTCTCCTTAAAAAGATAGCAGTGGACATTTTTTAGACACTTTCGAAAATATGTCATTAGGTAAAGAAAACATTATCATCAGTTATGTATGGTTTGCCATAACTGTATAAATTACACAACCACATTCCTTTATATCTATCACTTTGAAATAGTTCAAGCACTGCTTTAATGTCATTCACCCTCAAGTTTTTATGAGGAAATTTCATTCACCTGCAACCAAATTTCCTTATATTTTTTGATAATTTTCATCTTATTCTCCTTTTTGTCTTTAATTTTATAAATAATTCATTTTGCTTCAGGTGTAAACAACATAAATTCATTTCTTAAGTGTTTATTTTATTCGAATTTTGAACCATCCTAAGATATATAACAAAAACTAGGAGTGAAAAAAAGATTTCCACAAAAAATTAGAATTTTTTCTATTTTACATTATAAAGTTTGTAAACAATAGTCTGGTTTTGATTAGTGCGAGTTTTGATATAATGCGTTTAAGGTATTGCTGTACAAATTAACGTAACTAAGTAAAGAAAAACCACATTAATTCATAAGACCAATTTTGGAACGAATTAACCACATTAATCAAGTTATACATGTATCGAAAAATATAAAAGATCTGAGAAAATGAATCATTTACCCTTCATGTTTAATTCACCCTTTATTCAACCCCCAAATAATTTTATTCACCCTTAGGTGCATCATTCAACAGTTTAAGAGGAACTTGATTTCAAAGAAATCAAGAGTTGTATAAATAAGTACTATATTATTTTCTTTGATGATTTAAGCAATGAACCAAACAGTATAAATCTATGGTTCATTTTGTTCAAAACGTGCAACTGTGGAAATCTATAAACTTTTAGTCATTTTTAAAAAAACAATAGCCATCATATACAATAAATGTATAAACCTTATTGATGTATAACACAATGATGAAGAAATATGGAAGTGAAATAGCTATACCTTGATTAGTGCGGTAAATTTGTTCCCAAATTTTCCGCACTGTTCAAATCTTATTATAATTTAATGTGTTTGTTTTGTTTTTCAGCTTATACTTAGTTACATTAATTTGTACAGCATACCTTAACCCATAAGAACCCAAACCCATTTCTACTTAAATTATGTGAGATATAAAACAGACTAAATGGATCACATGGAACACATTTCTGAAATTTTTATTTTTTTAAATCAGACTCTTATTTTCTGAGATCTGTAATGTGATATATATGTCACATTGGGCATTTAGGGCAAATTTTTTCATCATTTAAAAATACATCAGCTTGACAGATTTCTTTTTGCTTAGTAACACTGATTTGCCTTGCATTTCCACAACATATATCGAATTTATAACTTTACTGGTTAGATTTAACAACAAATTATTTTTCAGATATATTTTATAACAAAACATCTGAAAAATGAATAAAAATAAATACGACTCCCTGATATTGGAGGTCTTTTCAACAAGCTACTGTTGCTGTAGAAGATTGTTTCAAATTATATTTTATTAATAATTTAATTAATCAGACATTATTTTTATGTTTACATTTGTTTAAATTAGTGTTTACAAAATGTATTAAAAATATTGTATAAGTGACTGCAGATCAATTAAATTGTATGTGACACCAGTGTCACAGTGGGTTCTTATGGGTTAAGCATATTATATAATAAAAAAAATAAATTTAAAAAAAACGCACTATTCAAGCTATTCCTGTATATTATCACGCAATAAAACAGGTATAATAGAGATTTTTTTTTGTAAACATTATGCTTATTATTTCCTTACAGACTACATTTCTTATAAATTTCATTCATTCAATATACAACAGGAATGTTCCAAACAATTAATTTTTCCTTTAATGATATTATTTAAGTTTGAATTTTTGAGATGTTGAATAAATTGACAATTTAAATTATAAAAACAAATGGAGCAATTTGCAATATTATAGTAAACTAGAAAAACAATTAACACACATTGTTTTAAAAGCAAAATAAATAGGAAATGATACAGCATTAAAAAAAGAAAACATGTTTACCAATTGTAAGCGACATAAAGAATCATACTACCTCTGTCCCATAATAGTTGTTACATTTAGTAGTAATGTTTTACATGTAAATGTAACTATTATGGGACAGGTAGTAAAAATTAAAAAAAGGCACTAATCCATTCAGTCGATTTATTTGTGTCAATAACACTGTATTTAAACTTTTACCTCTGAGATTGATGCAAGTAGACTCCTAGGTTTTGGTGAGCAATGATGATATCGTGCTAGGAATTTCTGACGTTGTTTGGTCTGTAGGTTGCCAGCATAATTACAAATGAGGTTGCCCAGGGTAGCCACAGCTTCCATGTCCAGCCGAATCCACCCCACCTGACTCCGGACAGTTCTGAACTAAAAAAGCTTTCACTATTGCTGCTACTGTTGCTGCTGCTAGGAAAGCAATTCCAATTATCATTGCCGCAGCCTTGGTGACCACAAGTCCTGTCTATCCCAGAAGGTCCACCAACTTGGGGTGAGCATTGCCACCACACCCAGTCATATTAAAAGACAACCAGTTATTGAAATATGCATTTTAATTGAGAGGGACTTGTAATTAGAATTTTAGTTGATTTCTTAATAAAATTCCAACCGTGAAAAGCAAGACAGTAAGTGTTGAGGAGCAGGTCACCATGTTTACATATCTCTGGCTGCTTTTTACACTGACTAGTCAAGTGATTCGTAACTAGCAAAACCTTTTATGGTGTTATTTATCATGTGTCCATAGTAAGGGGGGAATACCCTACCAGACTGTTATTGGTAGTTGGTCACCTCCTCCAGTTACTTATAACACTAGTGATACACACCAGGTAAGATTTGTAGCAGGTGGGTTGGTAGGTTGATATTTATTCTGATTATTACATACCACTGGTTTTCACTTACAAGCACAGTTATTTACATCATGTACTCTAACTGGTAAGTAGTGTTTTGCTAGTATAGTCAGCAGAGTTCTCTTCAACAGGAGTCAAACAGATCAACTTAGACCATTTACAAGTTACAGGACCGAATTTAACATTGATGGGGCACAGTGCTTAACATTTCTTCTTGGTATTTAGCCATTATTTTCAAACAAATCAAAACAAAAACGAAATATCCATAAATTATTTTGTTTAATTTCACAAAGTCCTTTATTGATCAATAATCTATCTCTACATAAAATAAATCCCCAAATAAATTGGAACACATTTTTTTTAAAGACATTTATTTGGGACCCTGTGCAGCTGCACTGCCTTACGTACGGCCTTGGGGTTAAGAATTCAGAAAGGCCCGAGATTGTTATTGTTATTGTTACGTAAGATCTACTCAATAAAATAAAGATAAAATACAAGTTGAGCATCTCATACTCTGACATCTGAAACGTGGTTATTTTTAAGAATTAAACATTTGTTATTATATATGATTATTTATAATTAATTATTTATATAACATTTATGAAATCAAATAATAGATAATTTTATAACCGACAGGATATGATGATTATAAAGACATTAGTTGGGAACCTATATTTGCTCGATGTGCCGAGCAAATATAGGTTCCCAACTAATGTCTTTATAATTATCAATAATATTTATAAAAATATTTCAACACCTTTCAAAATTCTGGGCCGGTGTGCTGAGTGAGAGTTTACTGCGCTCTGATATGAGACAGCAAAGCCAACGGTGGTCCCAGTTACATATGCAAAAATCTTCCAAGACTACCTTTCTTTTCCTACCCTCTTAATAATGTGTGGTGACGAAGTGGAAATGGACTCGCCCAGAGGAAATGGTCTGCTGTTTGTTGTGTTGGAGAACCAGGGAGCAAAAGCCGAGTGAATGGGTCGCCGACATATATAAACAAAGTAGAGATTCGGTGATCCGTATGTTGAGCGCTAGAAACCAGGAGGTGGCGAGTTTTTGGTGATAAAAGGGCAGACAGAGCCGACTCAGCAGTTTGTACTTGGCTAATTGGGTTTGGGACTTGGTGGGTCATTTAGTGCCAAATTCAGTAGGAGGAGGGGGGGGGGTCCTATGTCCCCGTGACTAGAGACTTGATGGGGGAGAATCCCAAATCCCTGTCACTGAAAGAAATGTCACGAGGACCGGGATAAAGGGGAGGGGGATCCCAAAAGCTTCTCAGGACGAATCCTGAGCATGCTAATGGTGATCGCCTCCCAACCAGCTGGCCAAGATATCCTGTGCAACTTCTCCCAGGACGGTACCCGAGCATGCCACAAGGAACCCCGAGGGGCCATGGTTCTCTGAACTTCAAGGCCATGGCGGTTTTCGAAGAACAGATACTACACCAAAAGGACACAAAACGAACCTGCTGTTTGTGACTTATACTGTGAATTACGTTGTAGCAGCTCAGAGTTTGTGATAGCTTACTGGTGATAAGCAAGACAGTGCCCATTGAAAGAATTGTTCCAGTGTTGCAGCATTGACGTGCCGTTGGACTCATTGCATCGAAACTGTGTCAGTGTTTTTCCCCTCCCATTTCTACTACATAATGTTATTACTGAAAGTATAACAAACACAGGAAGGAAGATAGAAACAAGCAGAATAATATTATAGATATGACTTTCAAATAAGCTTAAAATCCTATCTCCCATCAAAGAAGAATGGATCGGCCGAATCGTTGTGTTTATAATACAAATAACAAGGATTCAATCGTCCGAAGAACCATTTGAAAATCATTTAATGTTTTATGAGGAGTTATTTCCCTTGGAATTGATATTCTATTTTCTTTGTATGAACTTAAGAGTTAAGAATAATATTCAAAAAGATCATATAAAGTACTCATTCCATTTTTATTCCTTCAAGCATTTCCATATCTACCTATACATACAATAGACCACAATCCAGTATTTTAGAGATACAAAAACAGATACGGAAGCTTATATATCATTTAAGTGAAGATATTCTGTAATAATGACTATGTAAACAATGTTTGTAAACAATTTTAAAGATATAAGAGAGTTACACTGAGCTCCTTTTTCAAGGAATACCACGGGTGGTGACAACTAAGAGAGCATCATTACTCTCACACACACACACACTGCAAATGTTTCTACTATCCAGCATGGATTGTCACACTTTTCTGCATTGTTCAAATTTCTTCTGATAAAGTCACTCGCAGCGGCGAAATGCATAAAGGTTTATCTTCATGATAAATAAATATGTTTGAGACTTAACACTTTTCTCAATCTTTCTTTTCCATTGTATAATCACATCTACCATATATATTTCTGCAATTAAAGTATATCATTTTGTTAAAGTATTTTATTACCTGTGGAATGTATCTATTAAGTAGGATAACATGCATAGGCATATGAAATTAACATATCTGTTATTATTGATTACTTTTGCTATCTGTCTATATTCCTGTGGTCTACTACTACTATAACTTAATTTTTAGGCTTGAGACTTATGAGGGAGGAGTAATAAAAGAGTGACAGTTACAGTGAAGGTTGAGTCTGTTTGACTCCTAATCAAGCATAAGCACCCTCTTTAGTACATTGCAAGGGTGAGGAGGGAGAAAATAAAGGATCAAATATATGAGGAGAATTTAAATTTCATTGCTGTAATATACTATGCTTTAATTTCTTCACCTTCTTTGTAATCGGTGAAACATCAAAAGGAGAAAGGAGTAATAAAACTCAACATGCTAAAAACAAGTTTCATTGCTGTGAGAAGACACCAGAGAATAAATTGATTAATAATCAGAAAGTGTAACGATCGTACATACTAACAAGCAGAATATATAGAATAATAAAACATGACAGAATAGATAACCACTAACAACAATGTTACAAGTAAAATTGAAAGTGTTAAAAGATTAAATTTTAAGATCAGAAGACAACATTACTACTAAGCAGTAAGTACATTTGTGTTTGTAAAATAATTGTGTGGCATTGAATATGAATATCATTAAACACAATCAGCACACCTCATAGAATCTATCTATATAATGAGCAGTGTGACTTTTTTGTTTCTGTCCATAACAATGGACTCTGCCACCTAAAGGTAACAATTTTTCTGATAAAAATATCTCCTATCCACCATTTGAAACAATGGACTCTTCTACTTGAGTTCAGTTACTTTTTAATAAAACTTGATGAAATTGATTAGATGTAAACATTTCACGGTTAGATATTTTTTTCACAGGGACTCATTAGTTGTATTTGTATGTAGCCTTTGACAATGATTAGGAAACTGGCCAATGAAAATTTTATATTAAAGGAAAGAGCTACCTTGATAACAAATGCATAAGTAGCAAATAACAATCTCCATCAGAGTGCAGCAAGTTTTCATTATCTATTTTGTTAAATATAATCTTCACTGGTTGCCAGATAAGGAAGATTTGTGGACTCTTACGAAGTCCAGACTTAAAACCATGAGGGAAGAGAATGAACTACCACTAACATACAAAACTTAAAACTGAAGGGGGCAGGATCTTTCTGCTACCCTGCACATCCCCAGGTGGCGAAAGGGGAACACTCCATAGATATATGGAGTACCGCTTAAGATGGCGTGGACCATGGAGACCCTCTGTAGATATTAGGGCCCCACTGAATATACTGAATAAAGTGGCACCACTCTAAATGTTCACCAGAAACTACTGGCAACGGGTGAGCTAAAATAGCCACCACCTTCCCAAATCCAATATAACAGCACAACCATACAAATATTGTAGCGTTCCTGTTGGATCATCGCCTACTAAAGGTCCAACCGCATTGCTTTGTGTGCCTGCGGGCAATGTCCCCTCGATTGCGAGCAAACACTGTCCAAGCAAGATAAAGTCTTGGACATTAAACAAATTGAACAACATGAAGATCTACACCTACAATGTCCGTGGCATAGCTGAAGACCATAGACTAGACCAACAGCAAATGGAATTGGACAACATAAACTGGCACATCGTAGGTATAAGTGAAACCCTCAGAAAAGGAGAAAACCTAAAGCTTAAGGTAAGTAATCATCTATTCTATTACAAAGGGAGAGAGGACAAAAAATTCAGTGGCGTAGGATTCTTAGTCAATAATAACATAGCAGGCAACGTTATAAGTTTTGACAGTATATCAGACAGAATAGCCTGGATAACAGTTAGATTAAGCAAAAGATACACCCTAAAGGTAATCCAGATCTACGCGCCAACTTCGAAAAGTTCTGACCAAGACATTGAAGAATTCTATGATAACATCAGTAAGATAATGGATAGAGAAAAGACTAACTACACAATACTCATGGATGACTTTAATGCTAAGGTAGGTCAAGGAAAAGTTGGAGAATCTAGTGTAGGAAAATATGGAATAGGACAGAGAAATGAGAAGTGAGATGCAAGTAAATCTCTCAGAGATACGGTTTAAAGATAACTTATACATTCTTTCAAAAACGAGAAGGTTGAAAGTGGACTTGGAAAAGCCCAAATGGCACAACAAAAAACAAAATCGACCCCATACTACAAGATTGATAAACAAAGTAGACATAGGAAGCAATCATAGAATGGTAGCATGCAGAACTAAATTTAACTTTAAAACGGAAAGGAATAAAATGATTCTTAAGAGATGCCCCAATAAGATAGAGATAGAGAACATAGCAACTTCAGAGTGGCAATAGAGAACAGATTCCAGGCCTTGTGGAATACTAACAGTGACGTAGAGGAAATGAGTAATAGTCTGACAAATATAACTAAGGAAGCAGCAGAGATGGTAGGCAATACAAATGTAGACAATACTGGGAAATACTGTAAAGCAACATTAAAACTAATCAAACAGAGAAGAAATATGGAGATAGAAACTAAAGAGGACAAAAACAAAAAAGCAGAACTTAACAAATTAATAAATAAAAGAATGAGAAAAGAAAAAAGAAAGAAAAACACGAATAGTAGAGGCTATCAGAAAGGGGAAGAGTTTAAAACACGCCAAATCCACAGACCATACTGTGGCAAGCAACAGATGCTCACACTAAAGGATAAAAATGGCAAAATTAACAAAAATAGGAACAAATTGACAAAAGTAACGGAAGAATACTATGAAGATTTGTACGCTTCAAAAATAAACATAACACAAACCAATACACCTATAGATACTCGCTATATCCCAGACATAACAGTAGAAGTAGTATCTGCACTACGAAATATGAAACTCAGTAAAGCCCCAGGCGAGGATGGCATAATGACAGATGCAGCAGAAATCTTGCACAAAGGACTAGCACAGCTATTCATACAATGTATAAGAGAAAGAAATGTCTCTAAGAACTTCTGTCTAGGAATAGTAATCCTATTCCACAAGGAGATAAGCGCGACCTCAGCAACTACTGCCAAATTACACTACTACCTAACATATATAAACTATTCACAAAAATACTCACATTAACAGGCACTCTAGATGAAAATCAACCACGCAGGCAGGTTTAGAAGCAGCTACTC
>VCCN01004995.1:513932-525777 GCA_006491835.1 Architeuthis dux | reverse complement strand
TTTTGATTATAAATTAAGTTGAAAGATAACTCCATGATCAAGAACTGCCTGTACCATCTTAGTTGACATACATGGGCTAACATCTTTGCAAGTTATCAGGCAATAAAGAAATTAACATTTGGCAGTTTTATCACACATAGATTTTACTGAAGTAGTTGGTATGTATACATAGTTATTTAACTACCTCCCCACGAGAGCAGAATGTAACACAAGGTAGGTTTAATGTGGGGGTCAATACACATGTGTGGACAGAAACAAAAATTGCCCAGTCCACATGAATTGTATCATGAAGACGTCAGGCTGAGCCACCACCCTCCCCTTTTAGTGCAATGTGGAGGTACTGCCCTGAGGAAACTTATCCCCCGAGACAGGGTATACTTTACTTTTTTGAGGCCACAGAAAAAATCCTGTGCCAGGTAAGTATAATGTATATACAGTGGATTCAGGTTAATGGGACCAACGATTTGAGACCTAATAAATGGCTGGTCCGATTAATCGAACAACTTAATTTCTTTTTACGCACAAAACACCCCAAATTTCTCATTGTAAGTCCTTTTTACACCTATTTTCTTTTTAAAATTTCACATTTAACTGGAGTCACAAGCTAAAATTATTTGAAAGATAGTTGTTTTGAGAACTAAAACCTATTTTTAGTAATTCTATCAGATTTTATTTCAAAAATGTTAATTTGATAGCACTGCTTCTTGGTCCAAATAAAATGGTGCATTGGTCATAATAAATGAAGCAAATTAGCGATGATTACACATGTTTGAATCGGTTATTAAGCGTAATCCACTGGATATAATTTTAGTAACTTTTCTATCAAGCAGTTTGTGTTCTCATGAAGTATTCAAATGAGATACTAGCTAAAGTCAAACAACAAAGAGAGACAAAAATGAAAAAGCAAATGAACATTTCTAAAACAGTAGAAACACAATGTCAGTGAAAGAAGAAAACAATACATTTTCTTGTATGTTTTTAGTGCATCTTAAATATTTAGGTCAGAGTAGACAAAGTAATCTAAGCTAAATGCTACTATGGGGAGGTTTTCTAGTTTTATTTACAAAAACACTAGTAAAGCACTTAATAGATACAAACAGCTGCAAACAACTGCAAGACATTGTATTGTAACAAGCAGTGGCGTAGATAGAGATTCGGTTGCTCCGAGAAGGGTGGGGTGTCTTGGGTTCTTGAGGGCCCACCTCCAACATTCATACTGAGATTTGATGAAAAAGGAAAAATTGCAATCAATAGACATCCACTATCACTTAATTGGCTGCAATTAATGTATGTACAAATATGTTTGTTATTGTATAATGTCAGTAGAAATCCAATAGGTGAAATATAATTTATAAAGCTGGCTCCCCGTGAGGGGCACAGGGGGCGTTATCAAATAGCTCCCCTCCTTCAGCTACGCGTCTGGTAACATCTGATACTTTGACAGAATCCAGAAGAATTTCTTTTGTTTCTGCATCTACTTATAT
This sequence comes from Architeuthis dux, assembly GCA_006491835.1. Lineage (NCBI taxonomy): Eukaryota > Metazoa > Mollusca > Cephalopoda > Oegopsida > Architeuthidae > Architeuthis > Architeuthis dux. The sequence goes on along the minus strand of VCCN01004995.1, from coordinate 524,293 downwards.
AATATGTTATGTGCATGTCTATATTTTTTATCTGTTACATTTGTTAAGGGAGACTATTAAATACTAATTATAGAGTATTCTCCCTTATCCCCACAATGTATAAAAAAATCCGGGGTTGTTTTGTTTGAACATAAACAAGAAAATCCAGAGCAACATAATGTTTTTGATATTTTTAAGTACAATGCAATTGCAAAAGTAAATACTGTCGTCATTTTGTGACAGTGTGGGTAAACTAGTACAATTGACAATAGCCCACTCGATAAAAAGTAATTGTTATACAATGACTTAATCGTACTAGTGTTCTCATCTACAGGACATATAGACCAGTGTATAAAAGCATTGGTTGAACGTATCTAGTAAGCTGGCTGGGAGTTAAATCCCTGGGTTGGGTAGTGCAAAAAAGTCATATACTCTGGTTCAGTAGAAGAGGCAGACAAGCAACATTGCAATTAACTGATATGATATATCCTCTGGCATGGACAGTGGAATGAGAACAATCTACTCCCGTTTCAGTTTGAAATTCCCAGAAGGTACCAACTATGACAGACACCTGAAGAAGGCTGAAACATTGTGATACTAGCCTGAGTAAGTCAGTGTATAACAATGATAATTCCTCATCTCAGTAATTCCGACAAAATATAATTGTTTGTCAAAATTAGTACAGAATAATACAAGATAATATGAAAAATACTCTCTAAGATACAAGCATCTATGATTTAGCAATTGTGCTTTGCATTACAGGTTGAGTACCCATTATGCAAAGCTCTGAAAATCAAAATGTTCCAAAAAACAAACGATGTCACAAGTAGAAAATTCTACACCTGACCGACAAGACCTACATGCATTAATCACTGTATTTTTTGCTTATTCTCTCATCTGTACACAGATTTTTTTGACATTTTCAACAATAGGCTGCAGATACCCCTATGAGTAACAGTGATAAAAAAGAGAAAGCGTTTATGCTTATCTCTTTATGTATATGTAAATATTCAAAAGTAAAAAAAAAAAAAAAATCCCAAATCCAAAAAAGCATTTCAGATAAGAGGTTCTCAATCTGTATTAGTAAAAAGCAGATAAAACATTTCTTTAGTCCTACAAAACAGCCAAGATGGTAAACAAGTACCAAGATTATTCTTTCAGCATAAATTATATGATTATTATCTTGAAACATTGAGAGTGACAAATAACATAAAAGCCAGTACAGCCTATTTGGCATATAACCAACAAGACTGTCCTTTTGTTTTGAAAACAAATCAAAAGGATGCATTTCATGCCTTTACACATTGCAAAACCATCAATTTTAAAAAGTTAACCTCATCTCATTACAATTGAAGAAATCTGTGTATGCACTGCAATTACTCGACAACTACCATTGTACAAAGTTGACATTCACCAGATATATTAGTCAGCACACAAGGCAGTGCAGTGTCGAGTTGTTTGGATCAGCAGTTCTCGAGAAATCTAATAAAAATAAATATATCTATTACACTAGCTTTATGTCAGAAAACACAAGGATGCTTTGCCTCTCCTAATGTTACCGTTGTAACACGTCTCTAAAACATTAGCTTCCTGTCAGACATTAAACGAAATGTAAGAATGCCCTGCATCTCCTAGCGCTCAACAAGCCCAACTTCACCCCCAGTTCCCTTGGCAGGGGTTAGAAAAATGCTAAATTTTATGACTCACCACTGGCGACAATATCACCATCGCTTCTATTAATTATCTCCCTTGACTTTCGCTCTTTAGAATACATTTTGTATCGATTAGTAATTACTGCTATTTACTAATAATGGTTACGCACAAGTATTTCATTCAAAATCATTTTACATGACAATTATGGCTGGCTGCTTTACAAACCATAAAGACCGGCCCTTTCCAAACATGCACCTTGGAACATTAAAACTGATCTTTATATCCTCTAAATTAGGAGATGGACAACCAGAAAGTCACCTTGACCTATAATTACATTGGAATGATTACATCTGCCATTGAAGTTGTACAGAGGTTATGTATTCACTCACACACAATATCTCCAAAAGTTCAATGAATTCCAATGACATTTTGTGGAATGGTGGGCCATCAAGACAGGGTTGGAATTCTCGGCCATAAAGAGAACCTTTTTGATGAATACAATGAAAATAAAGCTTTAATTCCCACACATCCCTTACTCCTTTTGTATTGTATATATATACCATACATGTATAATTTGACTTTTGAAGAAAAGTCGACATTTTTCCAAGTCTTGTATTCAAGTAAGTGATTAATAATTTATAGGTTTCTTTCAGGTTAACATCAGCTTTATAGTTAGTGAGTTGGACAATACATAAGTTGGACAAAAGTTAACTTTCTCAGAGGCACAGCACATAAAAAGTGCAGTCACTACTATAAATCAAATTTCCTTTCAAAAAGATGAACTGTTATGACAACAACACTGGTCAACAACAAATTTTCATCAGACATGTGGTGTACTTTATGTAGTTTTGGATGCCGATTCCGAAAATGTAATCCGTTTTCTTGTATCACGTCTAGTTTTCATGATGAAAGCTGTATTTTGGCATATAACCCCTATAGAGCACCATGGGGGTCCAAAGCTGAACATTGTTATCTTGTCCTTTTACATAGTATCTTTGTATTTCTTATACATAGTAATTTTTATATTCTGCATTGAAAAGTTCTGACTGATACAAATCTTGTTTTCATTTAACCCTTGCTTCATGTATAGTAGAACTGAAAACAGAACGTGTATGTAGCGAAAAGTGAAAGACTCAAAATTTGTAAAAAAAGTTGTGCTGCAACCTTGATGTGGAAAAGATTTTGTTGACAATTTATTAGCAGTAAAACTACTATAGACCAAATTTCCTTTCAAAAAGATGTTTTAGATAATGAACTGTCATGACAATAATAATACAATTTATCAGCAGAAAGCATAGAAAATAATGCTTTGAAAGTAATAAACCAGGGGTTCTCAAACCGGGGTATGCAAGAGAAATTACGGGGTAGGTGGGGTGTGTAAAAACACTGGAATTTTGAAGTAATCACAACTAAACACTACTCATGTGAATTGTGAACAAGGTTTTTCAGCAATGTGTAGAACTAAAAACACATTTTGTGCAAGAATGTCAATAGAGAATGATATGCGAGAATGTGTCTCTCTGAAACTGTGCCTAGAATTGAGTTACTTGTTGGAAAGAACCAATCCCATCTATCTCATTAAAAATGTAACATTACATTAACTGATATTAAAGAAACAAATACAGGAATACCTTGATTAGTGTGGGTTTTGATGTAGTATGATTAATGTATTGCTGTAAAATTAACTTCGTATAAGCTAAAAAGAAAACAAAAAAAACATTGAATTATAAGGTTTTGAACCGTATGGGAAATTTTGGAACAAATTAATGACACTAATCAAGGTATACCTGAATAATTTGTATTGTCTGTTCTATGGTAGCCATACATTTTATACTATATACTTCAGAAGGGGTATGCCAACACTGGCTGACAGGACAAAGACTTACGCTGAAAAAAAAGTTTGAAGAACCCTGGTAATAAATTCTGTAAATCCATTTATGTCAAAATAAATTGTCGGACAGAGTTAATCTTAGTAAATACCTTCAGTTAAAAGATACATTGATTAGATGAAATTACAATCAGAAAACACTCAGAGAGCGCATACCTCTGCCAACGCCACTGTCACTAAAAACTGAATGAAAATCAGTCCATATATAGCTAAGATTCAGGGTAGGTAACAAAGAATTTCCGGAACCTCCCAAAAACTTAATCAGTTATCGCCTACTCTTCCACAAAATGTCATTGAAAACTTTTGGAGATATTGTGTGGACAAACATTAGTGAATTCATAGATGTAAGAAAAATTGTTTTTTTAAATCTGTCAATCGATAAGAATTCCTGGATTCACACCAAAATTCAACTAATTCTTCCTTCCCACCCTTCCAGAAATTTTTTTTTTTTTTTTTAATTGAAATTCATTGAGAACTTTTTGAGATATTGGGTGGGAAGAGGTAATAACATTTCTCCAGTCCAACCCAATGATAAGCATTACATTTTTAGAACTACTGATTGAAATGGGCCCTATCTCTTACAAATAGAAAAAAAATGTTCCGCAAGTAATTTTATGTGCTTTTCAACCCTTTATTTCCTCAGGAAATTTATCAGTTTTGAAAAAAGTTAATTTTTTAAGGTTGGGAGGGTTATATTTAGAAAGTAAGGGTCCAGTTTAGCATTATAGTTACATTGTAAATGGTACATACTTAGCCAGCCAGACCCACTTAAAGACTGAAGAAACCTATGTTGATGTTGACAGTTTTGGTTGATGGTTTCTAATTTTCTATGAAGGGGTTGATAATCTAAAAAGTATGGGGTCACCTGATTTCGAGGATTGTATGTCTGAACATTAGAAGCAAAATTAATATTTCAAAATAAAACAACAAAAAAGATGAGCAAAGACCTTGAAAATTAGTTTTTGTTTCATTATTTTTTTTAAGAGGTCCCCTTTTTCATACACACCAGAAAACTTACAGATTATAAATATGTTGCAATATTTCGACAATTTTTTGGTCTTTATTTCTTTCTATGCTTGGCTCCCTGAGAGACTCCTCCAACAATTATTGAGATTTGTTATTGCGTATGTCAGTAGAAATAGTAGGTGAACTACTATTTATAAAGCTTTTTAAACCGGGGGGCATTTTCAATGCTATTGTGTTAATACCTATTGCTTTTATAACAATGAGTGAGGGTCACAAAATAATTTGACTCATCAAAAGGGTTGCAAGTTTGAGAAGCCCAGTGTAAAAGTATTAAATGCAAAAAATGCAAGCTCCTTCTGAAAATCTGCTGATATTTTGGGTTACTCTCTCTTGTAGGGAAGTGAGAGAGATGATATGGCAATGGAACCTGAGCCTCAAACTAGACAAAACCCCATCCATAAGCAAACAGGGGACCAAATGAGCTCTGACACATTTCTCTGGAGACAGTCATTGCGTAACTGGTGACACTTTACTATTTGGGGTATCTATACCCAAGTCCCTATCCCATTTTGGTAATACCAAAGGGAATTGTTGTTAGAAACCGTTAACCAAAACTATCAACATAGATTTCTTCAGTTTCTAAGTTGATCTGGCTGGCTGGCTATATATGTATTGTGAGGCGGCACCAATGGAGCTAGAGAGATGAAAATTTAAACATACAGACAAAAGGTGAGAGAAGTAATTTATTCATTGATCACCTTTTTTTCCAATTTTTTTTATTGATCACCCCAGCACAGCATGCTGCCAAAAGACGTTGGTCACTTGACAGTTTCTATTGGGTGACTAACCAAACCTGTTATACAAACTGTTTGGAACTTTAGAATCAAAATCTACAGAGATATCCAAATAAAATAGGGCATATAATCAAAATATTTCATTTTTCAAAATAAAACCATTACACCAACCACTATGGTATTATTTTGCTTTCCCAATATATAGGTAGTCACCGACTTACAATTACTCAACTTATGATATTTCAAAGTTACGACCATATTCTTTTTCTTTAAAATTGCAAATAACACTAAATAAACAGCAATACTCCATATCATGCTACATGGAAATCTACAACGAAGAAAAGGAGAAAAAAAAGATTTTCAGACAACATTGGATATTTTTCTAAAGAAGACACCTTCTGCTCATCACATACAGTAAACTATGTTTTTCTTTCAATTAATAAAACAATTGTGATAATCTAGTATTTATTTAAAACTTATTTTAAGAATGAACATATTCAATAACGAGATCTTATGTCCCTAGAATACGAGGGGGTGCTGAAAAGTTCTAAGCAAGGCACATTTCTCAAGATCTGAGTGTTATGTTGTCACTGTAGCTGGAAAAAGTGTTCTTTTATATTGTAAAGTGCCAATTTGCAGGATCCTTGCATTTATTTTTTAATGTTTCAGATCATTGACTGAACCATTCCCTTCTTCGGGCCAAGAACTTTTCAGCACCACCTAGTACATTTAAAAGGGCATTTGACTTTTGATTTTTTTCAAATTACTATCTCATTTGCAGTCTCTAATGCTATCTTAAGTCGTTGACTATCTGTATAATGGTGATAATGAAAGAGATTGAGTAAAAGGCCCAGATCTCAACTGAAATAATTACACTTCAGATATTGTTGATGGAAAGCATCAAGTGGTTTCACTTGGTTTTGTTTTAGGGGAAAAGGAAGTGCACTTAAAAAATTGCTTCCCCTTCTTCATAATTTGCTGTATATTGGTAACTTGACGAGGACTATTTTAAAATATTTTATTGCCGGATATCAAATATTACATGGATATTAAATTCAGGTTATAGAAAAGAAAGCCTGAATTTAATATCCTAGTAATATTACTTGATGAAAATAATGTAATAAGTAAAAATGGCAAAAACAATATGTAACAGGTCTGGTTAGTTACTCAAAAGAATATCACATGACCAACATCTTTTGGCAGCATGCTGTGCTGGGGTGGTGATCAATTAAAAAAATTGGAAAAAGGAGTGATCAATGAATAAATTACTTTTATTGCCTTTTGTTGGGTGGTGATCACTAAAAAAAGATCTGAATTTTAAAAAAACGGACACAAACAAAGGGATCAATTTAGCATAAACTTACATTGTAAATTGAAGCCCCCACTAAAAAACAATTGGAGAGGGGGGGTTGAAAAACAAAACATCTAGATAAGGAGCAAATGTTTAAATTTTCAGCCCTCTAGCTTCATTGGTGCAGTCAATACATACACAGCCAGTCAGACCAGCTTAAAAAGCTACATGGTCATAGTTTCTATTTCTTGGTCAATAATATAGTTTTTCCCATGGAAAAGAAATGACATTCACACAAAGCCTCAATAATAGTAAAAATTGTAACTAAAACATCTATCAAGTGATGTATAGAAGCCTTGTTCATTATTAACTGGATTATTCACTTGATTGTAATATGACCTGCATTTCGCACAACCACTGCATGTCTGGGCTCCCACAGCAAGTACACATTCAGGAGAGCTCTACAATATGACCTTTTCAACAGATAAAGGTCTGTCAGTTTCTAAAATTTCTTAATGGCCTTATTTGATACATGATACACTGACTCCTCTAGAAACATTTAAAACTCCTACATAAAATTCAGCAAAATTGAGGAAATTTGGAATGGCAAAAAATTTTTTTAAATAAATGGTTTACAAGGATATTTGGGAGGACTACCGCTCACTGCAACACATCCAAGCCACATAACGAGCTTCAGTAAATGGGCCCCCTAGTCATAATACCAGCGCATTGAAAGGACTGGAAACAGGTCTGGTTAGTCACTTAATAGAATGTCACATGACCAATGTCTTTTGGCAGCATGCCGTGTTGGGGGGTGATCAATGAATAAATTTCTTCTCTCGCCTTTTGTTGGGGGCTGATCACTAAAAAAGTTTTGAATTTTCAAAAAACAAGAATGAACCCTGCCGGATGCAAACTAAGGGACCAATTTAGCATAAACTTACTTTGTAAATTGAACCCCCCTAAAAACCTATTGGTAATGGGGGTATTAAGTAATTGTTTAAATCTTCAGCCCCCTAGCTACATTGGTGCAGCCTGTATCAGCCTCATTTGAAAACTGATGTTTACAGTTTTGGATGACGGTTTCTAATTGAATGAAATTTTGCGTCTAATGCTATATCCTGCATTGATGAGATGCAGTGCACATGAACTTACAGCAATGAAAGTTAAGTTTCACACCAATGTTTGTTTTCAGTCAAAATATAGGTTAAATAAGAGGAATAATTGCAGTTACTCTCACTATTCTCAAGACAAGAAGCACTTTGCAAAATCATTATGTTTGGGCAGGTATTTTAACATCTAGTAAGATCCACCTAGAGTGGGCAGGGCACATGGTAAGGATGGAAGGTTACTGGCTACCAAAGACTCCTATTCGGAGAACTAGTTTATGGCTGGTGGAGAAGCGATGCCCCACAGAAGAGATACCCCACAGAAGAGATACAAGGACTCTTTAAAAAAGGACCCCCATCTCCTGTGGAATCAATTATCGTCAGTGGCAAACAGAGGCAGCCTACAGGGACACAGGGTGGCCGAGCAAGAGCAGGAAAAAAAAAGGCAGCACCGCAAGGCAGGAACTTCCCCTCGCTGACAGACTTTCTCCTACAACCATTGTGGAAAGGCCTTGCTGGCCACCTTGAAGGCTTGCAAAAGATGAGGAAAATCCTCCTAAATCTTCATTTGCAAAGCCAAGCCTTGAGGCACTATTATTGACACAGTGGTCATTTTCTACTAAGGAGAAAAACAAATTTACAGTTTAGCGTATATCTTTGTGTATAACACAAACAATTTTGTACCCACTATCTGAGAGAAAATAGAAGGGTGGTTGTGCTATACTTGGATGTATGCAGAAAACGTTTTATACTGTACTAAAAATAACCGATTTGATGACAGAGCTGATGCACTGCCCTCCTCACAGAGAAATATATTTAAGTAAAAATGAAATGAATTATACAAAAACATTTCAGCAGTAAGTGAACAAAACATTTTTTTATTAAGTTGAGCTTCAAATTAAGTGCACAAGATGTTCAAAGGTACCTTTGTTTTTTTTTCTTATGTTGATTTATTTGATGAAATTAAAATAATTACCATTGTAACAGTACACAACATAAAAATAGTGGGCATTTCTTGTATATAACTGCAGTATTGCAGTACACAAATTTGGAACATCAAAGTAGAAAAACATGTGTGACTGGCAAACCGTAGTGCCAAATCGAGTACCAAGAGGCTACAATTTCATACCTATTTTTCACCACGATTTCTAGTACTCATATTATACAAGAATGGTGTTATACATGAAGAAATATAGTATATCTTCATTTTACATAACCATCAATTTTACAAACACTTGTACTCAAAAGTGTTTCTAAAAACAATGACTTGCTGAAGAGATTAAGTTAACAAGAACCATAAGTTCAACAATGCGTCCACCATCCTTACGTCCATGTGGTTGCCTCAATTACTAGCAACCTAAAATTGGTAATAGCATTACTAGTTGTGGTAGTAGTAGCCAGAGGAAGAAGATGTGGATGAGGATGGTTCACTTGAAGGTCTGGACCAAGTTTCATATCAATCCAGCATGTTATGGCAGAGAAAACTGGTATTTAACATATTAGAGACCGACAGACCAACCAGCTGAAAAATGTCTTATAGAGATGTGTAGATGCATCTAAAAATCAAACAACTTTTTTTCCTAAAAGCTGAATGACATGCAGTTAAGCTCCGGCACAGATAACAAGAAAAGTTACAGCTCATGCCAAATGAAAACTAACAAGAAATGAGACAGGTCATGTGGTAGTGTGCCATGTTGAGGGTGATCAATTAAAAAATTGGAAAAGGGGTGATCAATGAATGAATAAATCGGGCAGTGATCACTAAAAAAAAAATCTAAATTCTCAAAAAACAAGCATGAATGCGGTCAAACACAAACCTAGGGATCAATTTAGCATAAACTTACATTACAAATTGGATCACCCCACTAAAAACCTACTTGGGGGTGATTTAAAAAAAAAAAATTTTCAGCCCTCTAGCTCCATTTGTACTGAAGAAACCTATGTTGACAGTTTCTAATTTTAAGAGCAACAAAGCCATAAACATTAATCCAAATCTTGAACCCGTTTCAGACAGGCAAAAAGTATCTTCATGCTCTGATAATAAAATAAAAACACTTTCATACTGATTTGCAAAACTCTCAAAAAATAAACAAACAAAAAAGCCTAAGGGAACAGAATGCATTTATAAATTATTGGGTGTTTTTGCCAGGATTTTGTTTGGTTTTTATTACAGTTTTTGGATTGAAAGTCATGCATATGTTTAAGGCTAGATACTGCTTACACACACATGCAAATCTACAGCAGTTTTATTTAGCCACATTGTTTCTTTGTGTTTCAATTGTTCTTGCCAGACAAATTTCTATTTGCAATGATTAAATAAAAATAATTCTGCAAAATAAAGAGCGGAATTCTAATACAGTCATATATCAACTTACACCTGACCGACTGACATGTCCCCCATAAGAGCTTAAAACACATTAACTGTGGATGACAGAAATTTCAGGTAAAGATGTATGTGTCATGATATCTTATATTTAACTCCACCCTGTATGTAATGATTGACTTACGTCCAAATCAAATTGCGTCCAAACTACCAGAACTTAACCTGACGCAAGTCAACACAGGGCTGTACAGAATTTCTGGCTCATTGAAATCTATTATTATTACTTCTCATGCGCAGCAGGGCACGTGGAGATCGATGACAAAGTCCCGATTTTCTTTGCTATAAGCGCCGCCTCGAT
>VCCN01004995.1:483271-509448 GCA_006491835.1 Architeuthis dux | reverse complement strand
TAGGAGAATAAACTCTTAAACTAATAGACTAAAAAAGATTAGTAAAAGTGTTTAACATTAAAGACTTAAAAATATCAAAGTAAATATAATATTTTTCCCTTATTATTAATTTTTAAAATTTTTCAGCAGAAAGAAAGGCCAGAGAGACTGCTTAAAGTCTTAAAACAGTGCTTCTTAAACTATTCCATTGTTATTCACCCTCAAGTCTTTATTACAACATTTCATTCACCCATGACTGAATTTACTTATGTTTTTATTAATCACTGCTATCAACAACAGACTGGTTTGAAGACTGTTGCTGGGTTTAGGTTATTCATGTGTTCTAACATTTATATGTATCTATCTATGTATCCAGACTTCACCCAGCCCTAACCGTTCATAGTAGAAACTTGAAATTTTTGCACGCACACTGGTTTTTGTTTTTTGAAAATTCCCCTCCTAGAAAGGTTTTTAGTGGGGTGGTTCAATATGTAATGGAAGTTCATGCCAAATTGATCCCTTAGTGTCCAGCGGCATTCATACATGTTTTTTGAAAATTTGGACTTTTTAGTGAACACAGTCCCAAAAAGTTAAAAGTAACTTATTCAATGATCACCCCTTTTTCCAATTTTGTAATTGATCAGCCCAACACAGCATGCTGCCAAAAGAGGGTTTCTATTGAGTGACTAATCAGACCTGTGTTTATTTTTAAATCATAAATTTATGATTCAAACCATGCTCATGGTTTTTTTCATCAAAAGTTAACTGTACCGCCACCACCACTGCTTAATTATGTTTTTTTTAAGTAGGAGGTAAAAAGAAGCATACATGGGTGGTGCTGATTCATAATTTCCCTGGGAATGCTAGTTCTTCATTGTGTATAATGTTTTATATAATTCATTTTGTATCATGAGCAAAAAGCATGAATTTCATTTAACTCATCTCTTAAGTGATGATTTTATTTATGCTTTTTGAACATCCTAAAAATATGTAAAGAAAACTAGGTGTGATGAAAACATTGAGAAAAATTATTAGAATTTTTTCTAGTTTACATAAAGCAAAGTTAAACATGTCTTAGAATTAGTTTCTTAGAAATAATGTTTTCTTATTGTGTATGTTTAACAAAAAATTACTTTTTAAGTATAGAAGAAAAAAATAAATATCTGAGTAAATCAAGTCATTCACCCCCAAAATAATTTCATTCACCCTTGGGTGAATCATTCACAAAGAATGTATGTACATAATAGTGTTAAATGCATGAAATCTTTCAGTTTGTAATAGATATGAAAGAGTAAGAGTACTTTTAAAAGTAACTCCTGCATTCAAGGGGGATAATTATCAAGTTACTTAGGTTTGCTTTCTTAGTTATGTTAGTCTGACTGCAATTCATAGATGAAGGGGAATTCACTTCGCTTATTTAGACAATACACCAGAAATTGACGGAATTTAAAAAATAAAAACGGAAAAAACGAATTTTGCTAGTTTTCTAATATTACAGATATATCCATTCAATAGGATATTATTCTACATAATAAACTAATTTATTGAATTTTATATGTAATTTTAAATTTTCTTTTAAAATCAACTTGTATATAATATCAAAATGTAATGAAAAATTAAAATTTGCTTATGTCAAATACTACTTAGTCAATGTTAAGTTGTACTATTTTACTCCTGTATTACTTTCTGAGTATGGTACAGTAGTCCCCCTTTATCAGCAGGTGCTGGAACTGCAGATAGTACCGAACACTACATATACAATGTTTTTTTCTATACATGCATCAGCCGTTATAAGTCCACAAAATGAAAACAATCTACCCCTCTGAGTTGAATAGAGGGTTTGGTTTGAAATTCTCGGAAGGTTACCAAATACGACAGACACTAGAAGAAGGCTGAAGCGTAAAATGGCTGAAACTGACTATAACAAACAAGATGAGGACATTAGTCTGAGTAAATCAGTCTATAATAATACTATTAATTAAAACTAACTTTTTTTGTTGCAAGCAATTCCCTACAGAAGAACATCTGATGTGATACATTAACCCATTCTTTGTGTGCAATGTCTAAAATGTTAGCTATCAATATAATCATAATTTTACAAGTATAAAACTATACAAATGCTTTAGCAGTCATGTACTTATAAATATTCGATACTCAGTATATATGTCCACTTCACATAAACCAAGTACACTTTCTAACAATAAATATTAATTTTAAGCATATTAGTAATATACAAACAAAATCAAACTAAATTATTTTCTCTGAAACACATGATTTCAATTTTCTTTTACTTTTGATTTTTTTTCAAAGATAATAAAATGGTTTATTATATAATTACACATTATATGCCAAACAATGACAGAAGTAAATTTAAAATGCAATCATCATCATCAGCCATTATAAGTCCACTGTTTGACAAAGGCCTTTTCAAACTCCTTCCATGATGACCTATCTTGTGCTAACCTCTGCCACGTCTTACCAGCAAACTTTTCTATCTCGTCCTTCCATCTTGTATATGGTATTTTCCTATTGTGTTTACTGTCCCTTGGGGACCAGTTGGTTAGTCTTTTCCCCCCATCTATTGTCATCTCTTCTTGCTAGGTGACCATTCTTGCTGCTTAATTAGTTATATAATATCCTTCACTCTAGTCCTCTCTGATCCATGTTGATCTTTTTCTATCTCTTAGAGTTATCCCTAGCATTGCTCTTTCCATGGACTGTATTACTTTCTGAGTTGGTTTACAGCTTGTTTGGTTAATTTCCATGTTTCGCATCCATAAGTTATGGCTAGTATTATGCAACCGTTGTAAGGAGAGACTCTAGAAGAGGTCGATGAATATATCTACCTAGGACAGATAATAAAGCTAGAGAGACCATGACTGCAAAATAAAACGATGTATAAAGATAGGTTGGAAAGCATTTGGCATGAATAGAGACATTCTCAAGAGCACCTTGTCAATGTGCCTAAAGCATATACATACCTATGATTAAGTTTAATTTATAAATTAGGCACAATAAGAGATTAACAATTTAATAATAATAATAAAATAGAACCATTATAACAATCTACAGTAATAAAAGTTATGTGACGGATAAAAGATTTGTTCTTACCATAGATCTTAGCAATCTAAGCACACCAATTTTTTTTTCTTTCCTTATTAATTCGAGAACTTTGACCGTTTCACTTAAAGGAAGCACCTTCTGGGTTCACTTTGGCATATCTTAACTGCTAGCATCACTACTTTCAGGGCCCTTATTAAGTAAAACTTATGAATTGTTTATTTCTGGGGTTGACCACAGGTAACTGAAACTGCAGGTATGAAAGGGTGGGGGGCAAATGGAATAAGAATAGTACAATATTATTAACTTTCTGAGTGCTTATAACATCTAAATCAAGAAGATTAAGTTATTTAACCAGCAGAGGATCTAGTATAGTCATTAAGTAGCAGAATGACAGTCAAGAGGTCTCAGGATCCATTAAGAGCAAAGTTAGTGGGTATTTAAGAATTTAAATTTCAAAACAGAACAATAACCATCATTATATACTAATTTACTCTGACTAGTGTCCGCATCTTGGTTGTTATAGTCAATGTTTAGGCTGTTGTACCTTCAAGTGTCTGTCATAGTTGGGAATTTTGAACAGAACCCGTTATTCAATCCACGGAAGTAGATTGTTCTCATTCCACTGTCCATACTAGAGGATAGCTCGGATCAGTTAATTTGTCTTTGCAATGTCACTTGTATACCTCTTCCACTGAACTAGAGTATATGACTTTTTTGCAATACCCACAGTGTAATCAGGAGATGGGAATTTAGAGTCTTAAGCTTAATATCCATTTTTTTCTTAATTTTGGTTTGAAATTCCCAGAAGGTTACCAACTATGACGGACATCTGAAAAAAGTTGGAGGGTACAACGGCTGAAACGTGACTATAACAACCAGATTTTGGGTTTTTTTTAACAACATTTCTACCAGTTTATTCTCTGGCTTTCTTCAAGTGAACATGTTCATGTTATTCAGTACCTTCTTGGCTTTCTTTTGCTTATACAGTACCAGACCATTTATCTGGCTAGTTTTGAATCTGGTGGCTTTCTTAGTAGTTTGCTGCTCAGCCATTCTTTGTTTTAATTTTCATGGTGTGGTTCAATTGTCTTCAGATGAAGATTAGTTGATTAATATTGATTAAACAGACGCTGTTTTTGATGTGGATTAATTTGTATACGTTATAAACAGTTTTGTTTATTACTTTTCTTCATTTACTTTTCATTGTATATATTTTATATTTTACATTTTAAGAATTTTAGGTGGATTAATAAAGATCAAACAGACCCGGCTTGTATTTGTTAGGTATGAACAAAATAGACAAAAATTTCAGGGTGAAATAGAGATGCGAGAAATTTTTTTAAATCTGGCAAAAAAAAAAATCAATATATTATTTGATTCTAATTTCGATACTCATTTATTAAAGTGCAAATTTAAAAAAAAAAATAATTTTCCATTCCAAATTTCAGAGAAGAACAATTTTTTTTTCATATGATTCCTACCGCACCTTTTATTAGTTTGATGATTTATCTATTTTATATAATGATGCTTTCGTTGAGTTTTACATATTTTACAGATACATCCGTGGAGATACTAATTATGTTTACCTTTTTTAGAATAATATCAAGGAACTGCTGGAACAGAACTCTTACTTTGGGATTAAAAAAACAGGAAAATTAAGTAAAATAATTTTCTTTTAGGGAATATTTTAGTTTTATTTGATTAATTATCATTCAGGTATTGATCTGTGAAAAAGAAAATCTTTTTCAATCAATAATATTTTAAAAAAATATTTTTCATCATTTTTAATCAATTTATTCTGATATCTTATAAATTTTTTAAATGCATATTTTATATTCTATGTCTTGGTTCGACTGAAACTTATATAAAAATATTATAAGGATGAATAATTAAATATAGTGAAATGATGAAAAAATATTTACCGCCTGTATTTTTAATATATTTTATTCTGTTTTTTGTTAATGTAAATTGACTGCTATTTCAAATTATGGGAGCTGCAATCAATAACAGGCCTTTTTTTGCACGGCGCAGCTGTCATGCATTTTAATCTTGTTTATTTTTTCCTCTCAAATATATGTGTACTGCATTGTCTACCATATATTATTTAAAATTCTTTTTCATTTTTGCACATTTTGTTCATACCTAGTATTTGTTAAGTATAATGTTGTTCTTTACTTTTCATTGTTTATATTAAACCTTGGTCTAGAATTCTGCTGATCCATTTGGTCCTGTTGAATGTTGACCTCAGTATGGAGCAGTTGTAAGAGTTATTAAGAAATGTGAATTATATAAGAGAGTTGCTCCAGTCAGTTTAGTATAAATGCCTTTACAACTTCAAGAAGAAAACCAAACAGTAATTTGGCGGTCAAGCACAAAAATGTTAAAAGGAGGCATGCGGCTTACCTGCTCTTTATCATCTACTACGTCATTAAGATGGTCATCAGGATCAAGAATGCCACCATCGCTACAAGTCTTAAGACTTTGCACAGTCACCCAACTGTCATTGGACTGAAACAAAACAAGTAATAGGTTAATAACAGAAAAGATACACAACCATCAAGAGGTCTGCAAAGAAAAGGTTTCAGTGAAACTATATTTTTAAAAAACAAAAACAGGTCTGGTTAGTTACTCAATAGAAACTGTCACATGACCAACATCTTTTGGCAGCATGCAGTATTGGGGGTGATCAATTGGAAAATGGGGTGATCAATGAATAAGTTACTTCTCTTGCCTTTTGTTGGGCAGTAATCACTAAAAAAATCTGAATTTTCAAAAAAACAAGCATGAATGCTGCCAGATACAAACTAAGGGATCAATTTAGCATAAACTTACATTGCAAATTTAACCCCAAACTAAAAACCTATTTTTCTTTTCAAGACAAGGTGTAAACGTTTAGATTTTCAGCCCTCTAGCTCTATTGGTATGGCCTGTACACATGATACATGCATAGCCAGCCCAAATTAAAAACTAAAGAAACCTATGTTGACAGTTTTGGTTGATGGTTTCTAATTAAGAACAAGGGCAAAAGCAAAACTTGCTAAACATTTTACACATGCAACAAAATGACAGCCTCACAAACGCATTTTTGACAAACTCACATCACTCGTCTTCCTTTTGAGCCCCACTGAAGTATGTTTCCATAACGGTAGAGAGAGTAGATACAAATGTAAGGGGCCTTATGTGTAGAGCCATGTTTTAAGATATTTCATACTCGATTAAATTATCAAAATATTTCAACACATGTTTACATGTATACCTTGAATAGTGCGGTTTTAATTAGTGTGTTTTGATGCAGTACAGTTATGGTATTGCTTTACAAACTAATGTAACTATGTATAAGCTGAAAAACATTAAATTATAATAAGACCTTGAACAGTGAGGATAATTTTGAATCAAATTAACCACATTATTCAAAGTATTGATGTATATTACATTTATTAGATATTCTGTAGTACATATTAATTGATTTGTATGAAAATAGAACTATTTTAAACATGCAACAAAAACTTTCGATTTTCATCAATTTTTTTAATGAGAAAAGCATGATATAGGAGTTATTTTAAAAAATATACTTGGCAGCAAACAGGTTAAGTAATTGTGTTAAAAGTAAAGCAAAATTGATAGCACAAACAAGTACAAATAGTTTATAAACTGAGTTTAAGAGTATGAAATGCATAAATTTTGTAATTGGGCTGAACAATTATAATTCACTAGAGCAAGAAAACTCATCAGACCAAATAATATGATAGAGTTTTACATACATAACATTCAACTTTTTAAATCGTTATCAACAGTTTCTAATCTTTCATTTGTTAGATTACCAAAGAACTATATTTGACAAAAGATATACAGTCTGGCTTATGGGGTGAAGCAAAGAAAGAAAAAAAAAAGCAACTAAATTCAAGTACAAGACAATATGGATTCTAAATCAGATTTTTTTTAACCACCCTAGATTGGCAAGCTTTTGGCAGAGCAAGTCAACCTTCAAGAAGATCTCATTGGTCTTAAAAAGAAAGGTCTACAACTAATGCGTCCTCCTGATAGTCAGCTACAGAGCTGAAATGTGGAACTTGACCAAGAGATTGGCTCTCAAACTGAGAATCATGCAACTCACACAGGAGAAGATCATGCTAAACATCACATGGAGAGATCACAAGACAGCATATTATATTAGAAAGCAAAAAGAGGTCATAGATATCAGAAAAAACATTAGAAAGCTCAAATGACAATGGGAAGGCTATATTGCAAGAATGTCAGACAACCATAGGAAATCATGACTCACAACGTGGATCCCCAGAGATCATATTCAAAATTGTGGCTGGCAAAATTAAGATGGCGTGATGATTTAGATAAATTCAGAACGTATTGGCACAGTGATGCTCGGTAGCGAGACAACTCGCTGCTCTTGGGGAAGGTCTATGTCCAACAACAGACTTTAAAAGGTTGATGATTATAATAATGATACAATTGTCCCAAATAGTTGACTTACCATTCAATATATAACTGACAAAATATGTTTCTCCTATTAAAGAGTTCAGAATATTCTGACAACTTAACTTTCAAGTATTTGCATTATTTTGAGGCAGATTCAATCAGTTTCATGAAATTATTTGTAATAATCATCTTAAGCCAAAGACCAAACAACAGTCAAAGAAGTGAAAATATCAACTTTCTATTCCTGAAAGAAAAGACAAGCATTTCCAAAGCTGGTAACTTCATAGCATCATTATTAGGATTTGAAAAGAATACTGCCAATTCTAAAGGGCAAAATAATGACGGAAGGTTACATATTACCATTTTAAGTATATACTTATTACTGTATCTGATGGCATATAAGTCCCCACCTTATTTCAGAAGAAAAAAAAAATGCATTTCCTTGAATTCTTCTCATTTATTACCCAGTTGTTTTTTTAACTCAAGTTCTGGGCAATGTGGGCAGTGTTGCCAATTTAGTGTGTTTCGAGCTAGATTTAGCGTGTTTCTTGTTTTGGCAGTTCAAAAAGCTCATTTTGGATGTTTTTGGTCATTTCCCGGTTATTTTTTACCATTTCTAGCGTCTTTCTGGTGGTTTTTTGGCCATTTTTGGCAATTTTAAAAAATTTAACGCTTTTTGGCAGTCAAACTAGCATGAAAATATTTTTGGAGTTGGCAACACTGAATGTGGGTCTGGACAACGAAGGGTGGGGGATCTTATATGCTGTCATATATGGTAAATGTTTGTAACCAATTGAGGTCTGGAGATTTTCATTCAGAGCTAACTCAGCTGTCTATACATATTGCATAGGAATGTTTGTAACATCTGTAAAATGTTTAAATCTTATCTTTGCTTGCTTTTTTTTTGCTATTTAATGTTTTATACAACATAAAAATGAATTAGGCTTTTAGAAAGGTTTATAAAAAGTAACTTTAACATGCACTTTTTGATACTTATTAGTAAAATATTTCTAGATTAAATAAAAAGCATTTTAAACATTTTAAACTCCTCTTTACAATATAAAGTAAAACATCTATTTCTTAAGAGACACCTCCTGATGGAGTATGAACGGCCGGTGAGGAAATCCCAGTTTCCATTGCATGTATCAGCTTAGTGATCTTTGCAAGTTTCAAGTCTTGGCAGGATGCAAGTTAACCGAAGGGATACCTCCACCCTAAGCACACAGCTTAGAGTGTACTCAATCGCACAGGGAAATTTGTCCTAATGAAGAGTTTTCTACACTCTTTTTCCACACTCTTCCCAGGTCCTTCTGCGTATGAGGCAGACATGCTAACCATTACACCAAGCGGACTTACAATATAGCAACAAATAAACTGATCTCATTTATAGAATAGTGTTTTAAATGAGGGAGATAAAATTCAGAAAACAAATCAGTTAATGTCAGAAAATTACTAGATAAGAATGTATCACTGGTCAGCATATAAACAAATTTGAATAGAAGAATTTAATCTATTTTGTAAACTTCACACACAACACACCTCTTAAATATCAGTTTGGAGTTTTTAAAATTTCCATCAAGTCGGTTACATAATCCAATACTTTTACATAATAAATGATTAAATTTCTAGACATAATTAGTGCACTAGTACAGCCACACTAGTCGGGCATGTTTGTTTGATAATAAGCAGTGATTTAAATTTAAAAAATCAAAATCAGTTAGAGTAATGTATTATCACCCTCTGGGCACAAGGATTATTTTTGTATTGACAATTTCCTTGCAAAGATATGGAGAGAGCCACTTTTTGTAATCCAGCTTATTAAAAGATTCTTTCCTTCTGATAGCTCTGTGAATCAGATAGTATGTAGGAAGTGAACAGAGATTTTCTTTTTTTTTTTGAGAAAGAGTGGAGTGAGTATAAAGAAATTCTGGTAAGCAAAACTTTGAGCAGATTAAATGCACAGATTAATATAAAAGAACTAAACGCAATAAAACCAATGATTCCCAGGGCTTCACGGTTAGCTCCCAGGGACGCCACTGGTTAATCGATAATGTTAATAATTCCAGGCAATTGTAATTCAATGGAAATAAAATTTGCGAACACAGAATTAACTGAGTTTTGGATATCAGTAAAAGATGAATATCTTCTAACTGCTAGAGCTCAGTGAATCCATATTCCATTTACGATGACTTATCTCTGCAAAGCTGGGTTTTATTTTTGGTAGCTGTGATAAAAAGCAAGTATCGTGAAAAAAGCAACGTGGAACAGGAAATTTGGGTAGCTGTCTCCAATTTGAATCCAAGATTTGAGAAACCGTGGTGAACAACAGGCTCACCCACCCCACTAGTAATGATGATTATTAAAAAAGGAAACAAATATATAACTTTATGAATTTAAATTACAGGATTCATTATTTTTTCTAATAAATAATGTAAACTAAGCACAGCCATGACTTATGTTTCTGACTATTAACAAAACAAGCTGAAAACTTAGAATAGCAGAGAGCCATGGAAAGAGCAATGCTAGGGATAACTCTAAGAGATAGAAAAAGATCAACATGGATCAGAGTGAAGAATATACAAATAATTAAGCAGCAAAAATGGAGATGGGCTGGTCACCTAGCAAGAAGAGATGAAAATAGAGGAGGGAGGCTAACGAATTGGTGCCCATGAGACCGTAAACGCAGTAAGAAAAGACCAGACACAAGATGGAGGGACGAGATAGAAAAGTTTACCAGTAATACATGGCAGAGGTTAGCACAATCTAGGTCGTCATGGAAGGAGATGGGAAAGGCCTTTGTCCAGCAGTGGACTTATAACGGCTGATAATGATGATGAAACATGAACATAAATGTAATTGTTCAGTATTTTCTGACTTGGGGTGCCATGTTTCAAAAAAGTTTGGGAACCACTGCATTAAAACGAGAGAAAGCTATTTAAAAATGAAAAATTAATAAAGTTACTCCACTAGCTGTGGTTGAATTACATTTCCAATGCTTGCATCTGTTCTCATGAGAACAAAAATTCTCTGTCAAGGGTTAATACTAAAAGGCCATTCAGGTTACAGGTTTGTGTTTTCAAAAGTGTCACTTTTAACAACAAATTGCTTCAATGATATCATCAATGGTGACAACTGGATAGGAGCTGATATGCCTCATGAGGGCAGTATATTATGTCTACTGCAGACAGATATCAACATCAGTCCTCTCAGCTTCAACATTATGCAGGGTGTCAAGTTATTAAAACTGAAATTGAATACATCAATTGAAAAAAAGATTAGAAGGGGTCTATTTCAAAGATAAATATAAGATAAGCAAAAAAGCAAAAAAAAAAAAAAAAGGTAAAGAGTGAAAATTTTGCATTGACAACCCCCTCCCCCGCCGCATCAGGACCATCATAAAACAATACGCAGAAGAGCAACAACAACAAAATAAACAATGATGTAAACTAATTTTATGCTGTGTTTTGTATGTGTCAGGAATATAAACAATATTTAAACCTAAAATTTCAGTATCAAATTCAAGGCGATTATTTACCTCTGCCACTCATGTCTGTCCGTCTGTCCACATGATATCTCAATGCAATTTCATGGAAGGGTGGGCAATGGGCTACGGAAGAAGTGATTAAATTTTGGGGTGGATCCAGAAATTTTGACAGTTACCTCCCCTGCATCGTAACTATGTGTGGACTTATTTTCATTCAGTTTTTAGTGACAATGAAAAACAAAAGTAAAAGCCCAAACGTTATAACAAATAATAGACTATTTCATAATGAAATCATCTAAAAAAATGATTGTTTTAATATACTGACATCAGTTTTAAATTATTACATAAATCTTTTGGACAAGTATCCTTATCTTTATTGTTTTAATCAATTAGAACTTCAGTTTTGAAGTTAGGTTAATAAAAACTAGAAAGCACTCAGAGAGCGCATACCTCTACCAATGCTGTACAATAACTCAATCAAAAAGTAATTCCTGGATCCACCCCAAATTCCATTCACTTCTTCCTTAGCTCATGGCCAACCCTTGCACAAAATTGCATTGAGAACTTTAGAAGATATCATATGGACAGAAAGTATTTGTTTATCTGCCTCCCCATGAGGGAAAATTTAACTGACACAAGGTCGATTTTAATGTGGGATCCCGCACGCGTATGTGCACGCAGTTATAAAAATCTCCCTAGTCTCTGCGACTAATGTCACAAAGACATTAGAGCAGGCTCGACATTGTCACAGAACGAATCCTGAACTCGCTGGACTAGGGTCATGGGACAAATCCCGAGCAATATTTTCCAACACCAAGACAAATCCTGGGCCAGAAAGACACGGAGTAATGCACATACCTCTCCAACTCCGTTGAAAGGTAATAATAATGTACATGAATGTTCTTGGAAGAGGCTATTTTTTTTTACAGCAGTTAATTTCTTCATTGGGCCAGTTTCAGTTTAATTGCGGTGGCATTAAACTAATGAGAATTTGTAGTCAAATTTGGTATGGCCGATATCAGAATAAAGATTATTTTTGAAAATATAGATTGATATTCTCAAATGTGACAGTCTTTTCACTGTTCTTGCTGAGAAGAAATTTTCTCAAACACCAATGGAGGTCTGAATTTGTAATTTAAGTCTGTGTCCTTGTTTTACTGCAGATAGATGAAGTCAGCATTTTATTATCAGAGCATATTGAGCAATAAAAAATAATAATGATGATGATGAGGTGTTGTTCTGAAAAGTAACAGAGTCCCAAACCACTCATTTATGATTGGCATAGTTTTGTGTATAATTGTTTAATTAATGTTTTGATGCAATTTAATCAAAATATATTTGCTAATATTACATCATAGATTCAATAGAATGTTTACACACAATATATTTATATTTCTTCATAAGAGCAATTAGCATTCTAGAATTACAAGTCAAAGTATCTTATATGGTTGCGGAATATTTACCAACAGCAAATTACCAACATTTATTGAGGGTAGGAGATATTTTTATCAACAAAAGTTTTACCTTAAAGTGGAAGAGTCTATGGTTACGGACAGAGAGAAAAAATTACACTATTAATTATTAGTAGAAGATAATTTGCAAAGTAAAAGATAATTTGCAAAGCAAAATACTAAAAAGGCTATTTTGAAAAATAACAGCATTAAAATATTGGTACTTACTTTTATTGGTGATAAATGTTACCAAAGTTATTGAAAGCATTCCACCAAGTTATAAGCAGAAGTCAAACAAAAGAAAATTAACAGGTCTGGTTAATCACTCAATAGAAACCATCACATGACCAACGTCTTTTGGCAGCATGCCATGTTGGGGGTGATCAATTGAAAAATTGGAAACAGGTGATCAATGAATACGTCACTTCTCTTGCCTTTTGTTGGTCAAGCAAGAACAATGGACACAAACTAATGGACCAATTTAGCATAAACTTATATTGAAAATTGAACCCCCTAAAAACCTATGTTAGGGAATTTTAAAGAAGAAAACGTTTTTTCTAGACATAAGGAGTAAATGTTGAAATTATCAGCCCTCTACCTCCATTGGTATGACCTGTACGCATGATACATAGCCAACCAGACCAACTTAAAAACTGAAGAAACCTATATTGATGTTGACAGTTTTGGTTGGCAGTTTCTAATAACAATCTAATTACCGTCACCAGATCAAACTAAAATCATTTTAAGGGTAAATGAAAAATAATTAACAAAAGTCATTTTCAAAATAGTCCTATAATCAAATTAGAATGTAAGTACCATATGTCCCCACCTCAAGGACACACCCCAATTTTGAAAGAAGAAAAAAAAGAAGAAAAATAGGATAGCCCCATGAAAAAAGTAACCTTTAGCCTGTAGGATGCTGGGTGAATTTTCAAGGCTTTTATGCCAGTAATTTATTTCTGAAGAATTTGACCATTCTGAATAAGTCATGAAAAAGAGAGAAAAAATTTTTTTACATTATCCTGTAGTATTGTCAAAAGTGAGTTAACACAATAATAATGTTATGCATTCAGTGAGCTGACTTAGTTTTGTTTATTGACTTAAGTACACATCTTGGAAAAAAAACCTATTTTTTAATGAATGAAAGTAACTTCAAACATTTCAAAGACAGCTTCCAAAGACTATTTATCTTGGTAACACTGAAGTTTCAGTTATGTCACCGGTGTCGAGGCAAAATGAGTCCCTTTTCATTTCGTCAATCTTTAGGGTGCCAGATGTGAACTTGATCCTTGACTTACATCTATTTAGCCAAGTCAATAAATGGTTGTACACCAAAATCAACTTTATAATAGTGACAAGCCGGGCTGCTGCTGGGTCAAACTCCACACCTTCTATTCTGACTGAAGATGATTACTGCAACTTTTGTATTGTATATATAATAAATATATCTGTATCTGTAAGATAAATTTTGTAAATAAAAATATATATTTTTTTTAGTATAAATGTATTTATTTATTGGAATCAAATAAACCCTTGCATATTTGTAACAAATTTCCATATAGATGTAAGACTTGTCAGTTTGGCTCAGTTAGTGAGAGAGCCTACCGATCACTTGGTCGTGATTTCAAATCACGGTAGGGAAATGTTAATCTTAGATATCGGTTTGGTTGAAAATGACAGTACAGACAAACAGTGAAGAGTTTATTTCTCTGAATTAGATGAGGGTTGTTGTTGTTGTGTTACAGGGGGAAAACAAAGTCAACTCCAGCCTCCAACTTGGACTGGAGTTTGACAAAAATGAGTGATATCTCATCCAAAAATCTCAAAGAAACAATAATATTGCAAGATTTGTTTGGATAATTGAACTAATTCTTTGTGTTCATGTTACCACAACATTTCAGCCAATTCATTTTTACAGCCTTCTTCAGGAATGTTAATGACACTTCACAAAATGATAGACAAAACAATAAGAAATGATCTGAATTCAAGGAACCCTTTCAAGTAATTAAATTTTCTGCATACTCTTTAAAAAGATTTTCACAGTATTAAAATATTTATAAAATTGATAGAAAATGTGAGTGCATGTGTTATAGTATAGACATAATAAGAAGTGAAAAATACAATAAAACAATTCTGGCTGCTGCAGGGTCAAACTCCACTCCTATTTGTGTTCCGACTAAAGATGATTACTGCAACTTTTGTATTGTATATATAATACATACAAGATTATAAAAATATATTTTTTTTTTGTATAAATGTAATTTATTAGAATGAAATAAGCCCTTGCATATTTGTAACATCAATTTTTGTAGATAAGAGTTGTCAGTTTGACTCAGTTGGTAAGAGAGCCACCTACTGATCACTTGGTTGTGATTTCAAATATATATCGATTTGGTCTAACGTAATGGGACAGACAAACAGTGATGAGTTTACTCCCCTAAATTAGGTTAGGATTGTTCTTGTAACAACCCAGAAATTTGTTTAGAAGATGGCTATAGTTAACTTCTGAATAATTTTCAGAATTGTTTATCCTCCAAGAATTTGCATTCTAATTTATTATATTCCTTTTATTTTGTTAATTTTTTTTTACTATGTAAAGCTTGATTTTGTACAAATTGTTTATACAGGGTCTTTTAATTATAACCGGCTGATAACATTAAGTGAAAGGTTATATAGAGGAAGCACCTTATTCTGATCACTTTAAAAAAAGTGTTTGGGACCGAGTGATTTTGATAACAAAACCAACTGATAGCATTATCCATGATTACAATAAGCAGCTTCCTCTATTTGTTTTTGACAAATGTTAGAAATACTATTAATGGTGTCAATTTCTTAAAAATCTTTTTAGACTAGTACTTCTTAACCTGGGATAGATTTCTTGGTTGTAATGTAAGGGGTACATTTTGGCACAAACAAACTAGCAACTACATGTTCTAATAATTTGAATAATTAAATTGACCATAGTTCCTAGTTTAAAGATTTATCTAGCAATAATATATGCTTAAAAATTACTTTCATTCTTACGTTTTTTTCCTATTTTTTATATTATAGCAAAAGATTTTCAATTTTTCCTATGAAATTGGGTTGATTGAGTGTTTGTTTGTTTAATAGCCATCATGGATTGTTTAACTGTGATAACTCTAAAACTATTTTATGGAAGGGATAAATCTGGATGAGTGAACTTGTCGAAAGGGTAAATTATACAAAGGTTCAGAACCGCCGTTTTAGACAAAGGATGAGTTTTGCAAAGTAGCCCATTCTTTTATAAATTCCATCATTTCTCTTGAAATATTATTCCCATTCCCAGGCATTGAAACTCCCACAAGTGTCATTAAGGGAACCACTGCATTCAAATAG
Organism: Architeuthis dux; assembly: GCA_006491835.1. Taxonomy (NCBI): domain Eukaryota; kingdom Metazoa; phylum Mollusca; class Cephalopoda; order Oegopsida; family Architeuthidae; genus Architeuthis; species Architeuthis dux. Next base: position 493,680 of record VCCN01004995.1, on the reverse strand, counting down.
CTGGTTTCCTGTTCTATATGAACACACTCTCTCTCTCTCTCTCACACATGATTGCAGTTAGAGTAAAAGCTCACTTCCTCAAATCAGTGTTGGGAAGTGAAAGTCATTATCAGTTGCAACTGCTATTTGCAGAGAATCATTTGCAGAAGCATTTCCATCCATTGGTAGTGCGCGCACGCACACTCCCCCAATATAAAGATAGAATATTTAAAAAAGATATACTACATATCTGTGACATCAAAGCTTTGAGCTAAAGCTGCTAAATGATTGGCTGGAATCTTTGTTAGAAACTATCATGTTTTTAACTGAACTCAGTCAATATGTTGTCAAAGTATTGTAGGTCAGTAGATGTGACCCTTGTGCACTCAGGACAGGAAGTGTCACAACAGAAATTGGGCCTAAATGATGTGACTTAATGGCAATAATTCAAATTTCAGGCCTGAGAAAGAATTATGAAGTCAAAACTGCAAAAGGTCAGGGAAATCAAAAGATCAAAAGTCAAATATGATGAGCTGTCATCATAACGGAGGAGACAACTAAATTATAAAGAAAGACAAAGCTTTTAGAAAAATTATTCAGTAGACCCCCTTTAAAACATTGGTTTTAGGATCCAAGAAAGACAACCGCGCTATAACTAAAAGAAATTGTGTAAAACTCCATGTAATATGTTAAGTGATTGTAAATTGAAATCAATGTAAGGTTGTTATAATGACAGATATTAACAGATTTAAAAATGCAACAAAAGATGTACTTACACAGATCCAATTTATTCATACATATTTACAATGCTGTCACTCAATGCCTCATCTGTCTTCACTCTCTCATAAAACCAACATGGCTGCCCGTTCACCAGAACGTAAAACAGTGCCCCCTTACCAGAAGTCGATAAGTGCTCTCCTGTCTAAGGAGAGCAACTCAAAATATAACAGAAGAAATTTAATATTTAGGTTATACTGAATAAGTCTCTTGAGGAAATTATGTTTTTATTTGCAGTTTTCTGGACGATGCGCGATAATATGTATAGGTAAAAATGTTGGGATCCACCAATCAACAGACTTATATCGGGAACCACACTACATCAGGTGAGGCCTCTACTTAGTTTCAGCTTCCCATATCAATTTTTTCTTTAGAAAGCAAAGAAAAATCCATCTTATCTGTAATTGAGATCAATCTCAATTGATGCAACTATCCGTGATCATCCTATTTAACTTTCCCTTATAAATGAATCCAAATGAAACCTAATTCCTTTTAAAATAGAAATTCGAATGATCTGCAAAAGCTATTAACCCTTTACAGGGCAAGTGACTATACCTGAGGACCTGTCAGCTACATGCAAAATCCGCACCAATGTGGTCTGCAAGCTTTGCAAAGTACAACTTGAACAAAGATAGAAATGCCACACCATTAAATTAGCCTGTTTTTGGCCCTCACAATAAAATTTTTAAATCAACCTGGAGGTGTTATTCTTTGTATCTATTCATTATATTGAATGTTATTCTGTTGAATGTTTTATTTAACTTTCTACTTTAATTATTTTATATTTTTGGGCAATGCACCATATATGATCACATCATGAACAAAAAAATTTCAGAAAGTTTGCAACTGAAAATATCTTGTAATTAGGTCTAGTTTAACATACAAAAAGGTTGTTTGGACATCTAAAATAGTTTTAGGGGTGCCCTATAAAGGGTTAAGAGAACTAGCATTCCAAGGGAAATTATGAATCCCCGCCACCCATATATGCTTCTTTTTACCTCATAAATTAAGCAGTATGGGTGGTTCAACCCATACTGCTTAATTTATGAGGTAAAAAGAAGCATATATGGGTGGCAGTGATAAATTCATGATTTAAAAAATAAAATATGAAACAACGGATCTGGTTAGTTACTCAATAGAAACCGTCATGAGACCAATGTCATTAAGCAGCATACCGTGTTGGGGGTGATCAATCAAAAAATTGGAAAATGAATAAGTTATTTCTCTTGTATTTTGTTGGGCAGTCATCATTAAATAAAAAAATGAATTTTCAAAAAACAAGCGTGAATGCTGCCAGAACCAATTTAGCATAAACTTACATTATAAATTGAACCCCCTATTAAAAGATATTATGGGGGTGGGATTAAAAAAAACATGGTCTAGACATAATAAGGAGTATACTATGAACGGTTAGGGCTGGGCGAAGTCCAGATACAATAAATGTCAGAACACATGAATAACCTAAGCCCAGCAAAAGTGTTTAAACTGGTCTGTTGTGGGTGGCAGTGATTAATTATTTCACCATTTTTTTATGACAAAAAAATGAAAGATTTTCAAATAGGAAATCATATGGAATTCGTTTTAACAGATAAGATTATATCAAAACATATAGACAAGTTTAATTGATTAAAAGCAAAATAGACCAGTATTTTTTAAATTGGTGAATGAAATGATTTTGGAAGTGAATGAATCATGAAAAGTGAATGACTTAATTTACTCAGATATTTATATTTTTCTACACTTGAAAAAAGGGTGTTGCTTTTAAAGTGGTTAGTAAGCTATAGTTGCTTTTTAACAGCGGTGGAACTGTTTTTCTCTCTGACTTTGGTCTTCTATTTCAAAGTAGCAAAATATTTCCCAAATTTCCTGTAATATAACCTTTTAGGGTAGATCAGACAAGCTCACGATACAGCATGAATGTTGTATAAAATTATACACAAGGGGAAATAAGAAATAAGAAACATAACAAAATTTAGTTGCGGGTGAATGAAATTTTGTGATGAAGACTCAAGGGTGAACAACACTGAAACAGTTTAAGAATTGCTTTAGGTAACTGCATCTTTTTCAAGATCAAATTATGATACAAGATAAAATGTTAGAACAGCCTTTACATGAGTGTGTAGTTAGAATGTTTCAACATAAGACTGGAAACTCTTCTTGCCATGGCCTCGTTAATATGCGTGTCGAAAGTCTAGAAGTTCATACAGTCTTTGGTCGGAGAGTCACAGGGATATGTCTTCTGCTAGATATATGTAGTGTCGCTGAAAAAATTGCAGAGGATAACCTTTAGGGGATAAGTATGTCCGAGAAAAGGGATTGTGGAAAAAAAACATTGAGACCCACAGATTTAATCTTGTCTTAAAGAGATATAACAATTTTAATACTACAAATAGAAAGATATTTGCATTTATTTTGTGTCAACCATTCAAACAAAAAGCATTGTATGTAGGAATAGGAAAGTTGGTCAGTGTCCGTTTGTGATCACTACAATGTTGATTTTCAGATGCTATTGGGCATAGTTCCCTCTAAGATGTGTGCATATGTGTGCAGACACGTTTTGCAACCAGCATGTAAGGTTCTTATGACAGATATTAACAGATTCTAAAATGCAAACAAAAGACGTACTCACACAGATCCTTTATTCATACATATTTACAATGCTAGCACTAAACACCATGTGTGTATCCTCGATGTCCTAAAACCAATATGGCAGCCACAAGCCAAGAAGGTGTAAACAGTGGCACTTTACCAGAAGTCATAAGCACTCTCCAGACAATGAGAATACTTACTTAACACACTGCACAAAGGAAATAAATGATTTAAAATTCTGTAGATAGCTTACCGAGTTTTCATTGAAAAAATATTGATCTACTTTATCAAATTCAAAAGTGCACACATACATTTGTCACAAGAAAAAAATTTGCACACACTGACTACTAAAAATTAGAGGGAACATTGCTATTGGGGGAGTATGGATATGTCTCTGTCCCTGACCTGGGAACTTGTGTGTGTGTGTGTGTGTGTGTTTTGTTCTCATCAGTGTTGATTAACCTCACACTGGCCAGATGCCACAAAAAGACAAGTCTGCAGTCTTCGAAACATTCCAGCTGTACACAAACAAAGGAGGTAGGGGGGAGCTGATTCCAAATTTTGTAATATTTGTAAATTTCAGATGAATTTGTTTTTATTAATGTACAAGTAACATAACTGGCTTAACATTTCAGTTTAGTCTACTTGCTATATCTAGAAAACAAAGTTCCTACATGGATTAGTGTTTACTTCTAAATCTCTAAAATGGTTACAAATTCCCAGAATTCCTTTAGTCTAATGCTGACAGTGTCTGAGACACAAGAGATATTAGTCACTGTCAACATATGTTTCTTCTGTTTTCAAGTTGGTCTGGCTGGCTATGTATGTATGTATGTATCATGTGTACAGGCTACACCAATGGAGCTAGAGGGCTGAAAATTTAAACATTTACTCATTATGTATAGAAAAAACCTTTTTGTTTTGTTTTTTTAAATTCCCACCCTAAATAGATTTTTTAGTGGAGGGTTCAATTTGTAATGTGGGTTTTATGCTAAATTGATCCCTTAGTTTGCGTCCAGCAGCATTCATGCTTGTTTTTGAAAAAAAATCGGACTTATTCATTGATCACCTCTATTTCCAATTTCTTAATTGATCCCTCTAAACATGGTGTGCTGCCAAAAGACGTTGGTCTCGTGACGGTTTCTATTGAATGAAATAATTAATATCACTAAAGATGACAGCGACATTAGTAGTCATACATCGACTTACCTCCGATCACAGGTACGTCCCCATAAAAGCTTAAAACCCATTAACTGCAGATGACAGGAATTTCAGTCATTGCAGTTCTGTGGCTCAACTGTGAATGTTATTTATTGGTATCTTGCTAAAGAGAATGCAGTGTATACGTAATGTTTGTTTCAAGTTCAAAAGAGCAGACACCTTGCTGGCTTGAGCTAATGACTTTATGAAAGAAATGTAATGGATGACATTTGTTTCTTTTCCTTCAAAAAGGCAAGGAAGATGTATGTACTACTATAGTAGTGCCAATCAGTTTAATATCAAAGTCCCCACATCGGGAACGTATTAGATATTAACAGATACCACACTTTGCTCTTAGCCAAAATGCTGAGAAGCAACATTTCAAATGGGACCACAGAATTACAATTGTACCCCCCTGCAATATCTCAATACTACCAAAGTTGAAAGATTTCATTCAGACAGCTTAAGTATGCCTGCCACACCCAATTGCCTGATTTGGGAGCTTTATAATATATTTCATTCTGAGTTATTAATTCCTTGAAACCTTACATTGGGGTTGAAGTAGAATAACCTTTACGAAAATGTATTACCCAACCTTTACAAAAACGTATTTGTTATTAGATAGCATTAAACTTAAAATTTTCATTGTATATACATACACATACTGCTGAAATGCATCTACAGTGCTTGTAAGAAAGCCTTCACTCTGGAGTTTGGGGGCTGGAACATCATTACCATTAACCAGAGTACCCGACAGTATCTTGAAATACCACCAGACTTTGGTTAAAAAGTTTAATTCTGTGGTTTGATACACTAGCCACACCCAATTGGATGCTGTTTCTGCCTGGTTCTGGAGCTTTGTAATATATTTCCTTCGATCTGTGAAACCTTATATTAAATATCCTTTACTAATATGTATTACCCAACCATTTCAGCCGTTTCCTTAACACTCATATTTTAGATCTATTTTTCCAACTTTTGCTCAGAAGTCCATTGGATATTGTTTTCAGAAAGAACTATAATTCCTAAAATGTCTGTCTATATGTGACAGTGTAACTCGGGAACCACATAATATATCTCCATGAAATTATCTGTGTTTATTAATGGGACCCCAGGTATGATTTTAGTAAGTTAGTTTTTGAAAATAAATAAATAAATAAATAATTATAGTGTGAGGTCTGCATTCACACTCACCATGATAATAATGATCCGATTTCCATCTATCTAATACTAAAAGTCGGATTTCGTTTATTCATATGTGATCTCTAAGTAGTTTAAACAGTGCATTATAGCTAGAGGCATTGAATTACGGTACCCCTAAAATGCGCTAATTGAAGAATGCAAAAAAAAGTAGGGGTAATTTGCAACTGAATAATAATAGTGTGGGGTCTTCGTTCACGCTGATAATAATGATCAGATATCTATCTACCTATATAATACTAAAGTTTGATTCCATTAATCTGTATGTGACCACTAAGTAACCTCGGGATCTTGGGATGCTTGAGACATGTTTGAATTCAGATGTGATTTGCCATTTGCAAATGTTTTTTATGCTTCAAGCTGAAAGATGTTTTTTGAATTTCATTTCCTTTATAAGATTCTAGTCTGATTGGCAAAGTGTGTGTGTGTGTGGGGGGGGGGTGATCTCTTGACCACTTCACAATACTTTCTGATAGTGTCAAGCAGGACTTCCAGCACCTGGTTAAGTCTCCATGTATACACTTGATAGTTAATACACAACCAATGAGGATATGCCTTAAATGACCTACTTTCCCACACTTACTGCATGAATCTGATGACTGAAGCTTTAATAGTTCCGTTTGCAGACTTAGGAAGTAGGTTACATATGGCCTTTATCAGGACCTTACCCTGGAGGTCATTCCATCTTTGTTTGATATTCTCCTACCAAGCCCAGCCACCTTGTCTCCCGGTGTCATGTGGCTGTAGTAAATCTCCCTTCAGACTTCCTAATCTTTTTGGACAACCATCATGGTGTTTTCAAACTGAATCTGGCCCTTCCAACTGTCAGATACCACATATTCTGCAGCTTCTTTGACTTTGGACTTTCCCAAGGATTAATTTTAGTGTTAATGCTAACAAATGGGTCATAAGATGTGGCTTTGGTGGTTGTATATATAGTACAAATAAATTTAAGACAAACCAGGAGTATATGTATGAAAGAGTTATTATTTTATTCTTTCATTTATTGTTTTTGCAGTTTCAACAGGTGTCATCTTCAGCACATCCTTTGGAAGAGAGAGAAAAAAGTTTCTGCATTGTGAATGTCTGTTACATATTAGTGTATTTGGTTAGTGTGTGTATGTGCTCATGTTCGTGTGTGCGTTCGTATTTTTGTTGATTGTATTTTGGTGGCCTTTGATTAGTGTCAGTATGTGAGTGTGTGGTGTCGGGGAGGTGTAGTTTATGGCTCTATCGGTGTGCCGATGTTGTCTCCCACTGTCAAGTGGTTAATGTCATGTGCAAGTATGTGTTTTGAGCGTGTGTGCGCAAGTGGGTGTGTGAAAGTGGGTGTGTGAAAGTAAGTGTGGAGTTAATATGTTAATCCTATCCGGAATTATACTGTGAAAAAATTCACGGATATATTTAAATTTCTATGAAACGATTTTTTTTAAAGAAAAAAAAAACAAAAAACGGTGAATTTGTTTCAGTTGAAGAGTCCATAGTTTCAAATGGTGGATAGGAGGAATTTTTAATCAGCCCAATTTTTCCCCCATAGTAGAAGAATCTAGTGTTACAAATCAAAAAACAAAAAGGTTATCCTGCTCTAATGCATGAGTTGGTATCAAACCTTCTATACTGGGAAATCCGATAAGGATCGAACCCACTAACAACGCCCAGCAGGTTTAGCTTGCTGATCATTGCGATATGACGTGTAATCTTATCCCTTTTTTTTTTTTTTCTTCATATGATCTACTCGTTAATCCCAGTGGAAAAAAATCATGGGTATATTTGACTGGAGATGTTTTTTGGGGGTGTTTAGAAAAAAATACTGAATTCATTTATCGGGAAGAGTGCATAATTTGAAATGGTGGGTAGGAAGTATTTTTATCAGCAAAATTTTGGAAGAATCAAGTGTTATGGACAGCGAACCAAGAAAATCACACTGTTCATTATTAGAGTAGATTTCCAAAGGATTCAAAATGCCCTCAGTTACCTTACTGGATAGTGTTTTGCTTTTACACATAAAGTCACTTTATTAGGAGGTGTACTGCATTATAAAACAGTCCATTGATTTGATGAGTCTTTATTTGGATCCATAAACCTAGTTACAATGAAGGTTAACAAGTTCAAGGTAGGAATAGGCTTTATTTGCCATAAAATAATGAGATTCTATTGGCTGCTGATAGTTAACCGGCTAATCTGTTTACAAGGTCAAAGTGGAGAAATAGTGCAAAGAGTATGAATTTAAATATTTTAGGCAGGGCTCAAATTAACATTGCCCCTTCATCCCAGAGACGGTAAAAATGTGTACGAGATAAACAAATATCTTCCCCTGGACGGAAGTGATTTTTTTTTTTTTTTTAATTTAAAAAAACATTTGGTTAGGATTGTGGTCGTTTTGTTATGGTAGAAAAACAAAGTCAACTGCAGGTTTGGACTGAAGTTTGACAATTATTTATTTCCTCAACATTTTAACGAAATAGATGGTGGCAATTTTTGTATTTGCATTTTGCAAATGAAAAAATATCTCAATCAAAAACAAATTCCTGGATCTGCCCTAAAATGTAATCACCACTTTCTAACCCTGTGGCTTACTCTTCCACAAAATTTCATTGGAATTCATTCTAAACTTTTGGAGATATCATGTGGACAGACAGGAGCGAATACAGATATGTAAGAAAAAAAAAGAAAAGAAAAATATCTCTCAATCAAAAACAAATTCCTGGATCCACCTCCAAATTTAATCACTTCTTTCTTACGATGTGGCTTAGCCTTCCACACAAATTTTCATTGAAATTAATTGAGGACATCGTGATATGTTGACAGACAGGAGCAAATACAAAAATGCAGGGGGGGGGGATATCTTAATCAAAAACGAATTCTTAAATCCGCCCCAAAATGTATTTACTTCTTTAATACATGCCTTACCCTTCCATGCAAAATTTTGGAGATATCGTGTTGTCAGACAGAAGCGAATACAGAAATGTATGAAATAAAAATTAAAAATTGCAAAAATATCTCTCAATCAAAAACAAATTCCTGGGTCCACCCCAAAACTTAATCACTTCTTTTTCACTCAAGACTTATACCTAATTTTCAGTCGCCTCAAATGGAGGGGGAGGAGATGTGATAAATGATGACATCATAAATTCTGGTCTGGAAAAATGCAAATAAAAATATTGCCACCGCCTATTTTTGATGTTATCATCCAGAAATGTTCACTATAGGTCCTAAGTATGACAAAAATGCAAAATCCGCAACAACTTATTTTTTTGAGGGTTTCAACTGTTTCCACCTGACTAGTACTATAATTGAAAGATTTAGAGAGAGATTACCATCTTAAAATATTAGCTATCAGATAAAATAATACAAGACATTAACTTATTTTATCTACATTAAGGATCATACTGTCAATTTCATTAGTACTTCAAAATTACTATAGCAATCAGTGCATGTAAGTACTTTGACATGAGCAACAAATTTGAATGAGAAAGTATTGTTATACTTCCCCAAATGAGAAGAATGTAGTTGCATTTACATTCATGTGGTTAGGTTAGTTTGGTAAAAAATAATGTATCCTGTAAGTTTCTCAAATCTTGGAATCAAACAGGAGACAGCCACCCTCATTTCCTGTTCCACATTGACTTTTGCACAATACTTGCTTTTTATCACAGCTACCACCGAAAACCCAGCTTTGCAGAAATTAGTTGTTGCAAATAAAATTAGCAATCGAACAGCTTTAGCACTTAGAAGATATTCATCTTTTGAATTGAATTACGATTGCCTGGAATTATTAAAATTTTTCAATATCCTGCAGTGCATCTGGAAGCTAACACCGGTACACACTTTGGGAATCACTGGCCTAAAGTATAAAAGTAATATGGAGCAGGTAATGCTATTTTGCCTACCATTAGTAAATATGAAGTCTATAGAATCCAGAAGACCATACATAGAGTGGATACAGATGCTCATTGCCCAAATTGCTGACTTCATTTATCTACAGTAAAACCAGAGGACACAGCCATAAACTACAAATACCTTCACTGGTATTAGAAAAAAATTTCTTCTCAGCAAGAGTAGCAAACACATGGAACAGCCTAAAGTGAAAAGATTATCAATATTTTTTTTTTTAAAGCAGTCATACCAAATTTAACTACCTATGTTCTTATCAGTTTAATCGCACACCAACTAAACTGAAGCTGGCTTAATGACGCAATTAACTGTTGTCAAAACAAGCATATTTCAAGTACATAAATACAAGTCACACATCCTATTTAGCAACACATCTTACTGAGTGAGCTTTAGGAGTATCATGTTTGCTATCCTATCCCCCCCCCCCGCCCCCTCCTGCTTTTTCTTCCAGCTTTGACAGATACTCCCACGAGGATACGGTTAGATATTTTAGTGATGCAAAAAAGTGGGAAGATCTTTGTATTTTTTCTCTTTCCCTCCCTGTACACCATAAGAAAAAAGTTAACATCAAAAGTAAGTTATGAATCAACAACGCCACCCATATATGCTTCTTTTTATCTCATAATGAAGAAAGGAGAGAAAAGAAAGGAAAGAGAGGAAAGTGAAAGACAGAAAGAACTGTTTTAAAATGACTAAAGTGGACGGCTGATCCTGTTGCAAAGGAGAGAAAGGGGGAGAGAGAGAGAATAAGGGGGAGGGAGAGAATAAGG
>VCCN01004995.1:447003-458270 GCA_006491835.1 Architeuthis dux | reverse complement strand
AATATATACATAGCCAGCCAGACCAGCTTAAAAACTGAAGAACCCGATGACAGTTTTTCTAAAAGTTTTACATGAGTATTTTTGCTTATCAAGATAATTAGAGTAAATAGGGAAGTTGATTGTAAGGAGAAAGATAAAAGGATTAGAGCATTTCTCCTTTCAAGGTTTGGAATATATATTTTTTGTTTTCTTTTCAGCTAACAACATTATTCATAACTTAATGCTTTGAAAGCTTATCTTTTATCTATTAGTTTATCAATACTGATTCCTTTACATGTCCTTCTCCTTTGAATACATTGTAGGTATCAGATTACATCTTCAAAATTATAGATAGTATCTTCAAGAACCATATCCCTAATGAGTACTCTTTTTATCACATGCATCACTTCAATTTCTGGAAGGACGGGTAGTTTTTACATTGGAAGATGCTAGTAATGTCCCTTAATCCATTAGTTGTTTCTGAAACTGGGGGGAGGGGCTAGTACCAGCAACTATGTAGTTGCAGCAAACCTTCCTTAGAGGTGTGGCAGAACAGATCCAAAGGATTTTTTGACATTACAACATCAGGGTGGTGTTCAATAGTAAAACCTTTCTTTGCAAACTCCTTACCAGAGTTGGTCCCTTACGGGTGAAGGGTCTGACAAAAAGATTGTGTGCATAATATCCCATGCATATGTGGAAAAGTATATAAGGAGGAACCAAGCCATCACCTTAACCTGGTACAACCTATTGCAGGTAACCTGGAGAGGAGGTTGGCACTGCTATGTTACGCCATTGTCCCAAATAATGCCATAAAGGACCCTGCGATCTACGAGTACATAGGATAATTTTTTTTTTATATACATATCAGTAAGATATTTACATACTTGAAACACTAATCACACAGATGAACTAAAAAAAAGTAAAAATAAATTCCATGACCATAGCCACTCTTAGTTGTCAATCTCAGTCCAACTGTTGTGAAATGACTACTGTTATAATTATTACTTACTAAAAGTACTAACTGTAATGTGTGATATTTAATTGCTTTTATTTATACTCATACAATAGAATGCATATTCTGGAGGAAATTAGAATGCGTCATGCAAAGGCTTCCCAATTTAATTAGCTAAATATTTTGAATTTAATGAGTTTAAATTTGGAAGATACCTAATTAGATATTTTCCAAATTTAAACTCACATGATCTATCTATACATCTATGTGTGTAAAGGAACTAGTGTTTATTGAATGTAATAACAGTTGCAGGAAAAGTGATTAGACCAAGGCCATTAGACCAATCTAAAATTTATAGGCTGTAAGTGGGTCACAATAGATTGGACCATTAGTATGTGTCAAGAGCAGAACCTCTGTTTCGCTCTTGACACATACAGCTTGTGTGGGGGGGTGCATATATATATACACGATAAAGTATGCTAAAGGTAACATTAGCAGCCTTGGCATAAAATAAGTAGGTAGGTCGGTCAAGTATGAGGACCACAATCACAGTGGACAAGATCAATACCGTAACATGGAGTGATTATTGTTAATAGCAAACGTTTTATTTTTGGTACATCTTGACATTAACCCTTTACTTGCACATTCATTGCAAGATCTATGGCTAACTCAATAAAATTTCTTTTTCATTGTGATTGATGGGAACTCAGTTCTATCATTGAGTCAGAGCTTTCATCTTGCAATGGATAACTATTACACATGCCACCTTCCGCAGTTAATTGGTTAATTTTATTTATTATTATTCTATAATATATATACTTTTTACAGCAGTTAATTGTGTCATTAGGCCAGCTTCAGTGTAATTGGGCTGGGTTTAAACTAATAAGAAAAATGGTAGTTAAATTTGGTATGTCTGATATCCGAACAAAGATTTTTTAAATATTAATATTCTCAGAGGTGACTGTCTTTTCACTTAGGCTGTTCCATGTGTTTGTCACTCTCCAAGAGGAAATTTTTCCTAACACCAGTGGAGGTCTGAATTTGTAGTTTATGGCTGTGTCCTCTGGTTTTACTGTACATAGATAAAGTCAGCATTTTCTTATCAGGGCATTATGTATGTTATTCTGGATTCTATAGACCTCTAGTAGGTCAGCATGTTTTCTTCTGTATTGAAGGGTTTCTAGATTAAGTTGTTTTAATCTTTCAGTGTAGGATATATTTCCCAATCTCCTTTTTTTTTTTACTAAATACTGAAAAAGAAAAACAAGATGGTGATTTCCTATAATTTCAAATGTTAATAACAAATGTTTTATGAACAGAGTTATAGCCCTTACGTAGGGGGCGCTCCCTAATTCTGATGAACACGTGACCGCAGACGAGCGGCCATTCGATGTTTACTAGTGGAACAATCAGGTTGTAAAGAAAATCAGTTCGCAATAAACTGTTGTCTTACTATCGTATGTCAGTGTGTGACTTATTGTTTTACATTTGGTAGCAGAGCGTCGATCAACAAATACAGAATGGCTTCGAAAATTGTTAAATCCACCACTTCTAAACACGGAGAATTATGATTCCTGGAAAAGGGAGATGCAAGTCTGGGAGATGGCGTCGTCATTAGCACTCAAAATACGGGCGCCAACTGTTTTCTTATCACTCGAAGGAAAGGCCAGAGAAGCTGTCCTGGTGATGGATATTACCTCTTTAAACGAAGATGGTGGAATGCAAAAGCTGTATTACAAATTGGATACGCTCTTTTTAGAAGACTTAAATCAGTCGGCTTTTATCGCATACAAAGCATTTGAACAGTACAAAAGGGGGAGACACGTGTCAGTAACTGACTACCTCATCAAGTTCGATCGACTAGTCGCAAAACTGAAGGATTACAAAATAATTTTACAGGAACCGGTACTTGCTTTCAGAGCATTAAAAAGTGCACACCTGACACCAGAAGACGAACGTTTAGTTAAAACCACGATCGGTGAACTAACATTATCTGCCATGTCCAAACTATTGAGGAAGATCATGCGCGAACGGACGTCCGCCGATGCTTCATCACTCAATACTCCACCGATCGTAGTAAACAAAGATTTGAACGATGCTTATAGCGAAAGCAAACAGGAGACTCAGAAAGAAATATACTACGGTTGCTTGGCAGCAAATCTACGAAGTGACTATAGAGGCAGATGGTCACATAATATTTTTTTTTTAAAATCGACCCGTTCTTATAGCAAAAACCTGATAGTACCTGAGTATAAGACCACTGAATGCTACATATGTGACTACAATTTCCACTGGGCTAAGGATTGTCCGTACGCTGATAGCACTAGGCGTAGACAACAAAGTCAAACAGAAAAGCAGCTAGCTGAGAGAGGGTCTCAACTGGAAATGGTGGAGCGGAAAATTGCAGAGATGACTGGCGCTCGCAAAAGAGGAGAGTACAGATGTAGTTGTGCTGATGGAAGTGAGAAAAGTGGAACCGGAAATGGCAAAACCCCTGAACAAGGACAGGATGGCGGACATTATAAAAAGTTTCCCAAACAAGGATGAGACGGGTGGATGTCTAAATAATTATCCAGAGAAAAGGGGAAATGATTCCGATAATTCAGATTTGGAAATGACACCTACACGAATTGCTCTGGAAGATGATTCAATCCAAAGACGCAGGTCTGCCCGCAATACAAATAAAAAAAAGTATTGTTATGATGTTGATCTCAACTTTTCTGATGATAATCAAGAAATTGATGTTCCAAGTTTTAGATTGCCAGATGCACCACTAGGAGAAGTTTTAATTGTTGTAAACACCATGGGATACAGAATGGAATCCGTGCCTTTGCCTGATTCTGAAGAAACAACACTTGAGGAGCAATTCTATGTAAAGTATAAGAATTTCTCATATCTTCACTGTGAATGGAAACCTGTTGAAAGCTTGTTATCAGGTTTAAGAATACACAGCAAAGTAAAACGTTTTAAGGCGAAATATGCATTAAAATCAATTTCTCAACCTTGATGATGGTGAATCGCCGATAACAATCGGTGGTTGTGATACAGCCGAGAATCTCAAAAAAAAGAAGAAAAAACTAGGAATAGGGTGATTACTCGTACAGCGATAAGTAGTTAATTTTTTTTTGTTTTTTACAAAAAGAAAAAAAGAAGAAAAAAAAGTGAGAGAATGGAAGCGAGATAGAAAGAAAAGAAATTGCAAAGATCTGGATATCAACAGATGCACAAATTGAAGACGCTTTGACATTCAAGATTTAAGATTCTTCGCTCGTTTCCTATAGGATCTTTTTACCCCACGGTGACCATGGAGGTCCATAATATTAAAGTAGCAAGGTGGTATTTTGAAGTAGCCAGATTACACAAACCTTTAGAGAGACCAAAGAAACAGCCTAGGGATTAAGGCTGTGGTCTTTTGTATTTTGTGAAATATGTTTGTATATTTACAGATTTTACTCAGAAGTTGAATGTCCAGAAGCAGACTGAAACTGATTTAAGAAAACGGAGCTAACAAGTATCGCTCTTTAACTACATGCTCGAGGTAACTGAAGTTACTTACCACATGGTAGTTAATATTGAAAACAAAAAAAAAGAAGAGGGGAAGAACTGTTAATAACAAATGTTCTATGAACAGAGTTATGGCCCTTACGTAGAGGGCACTCCCTAATTCTGATGAACACGTGACCGCAGATGAGCGGCCATTCGATGTTTACCAGTGGAACAATCAGGTTGTAAAGAAAATCAGTTTGTAATAAACTGTTGTCTTACTATTGTATGTCAGTGCGTGACTTATTATTTTACATCAAAGACATGGTATCATAGACAATCATTTAAATTGAAATCTGAATATAACTATCAAACATTAATATACATATTTTACAATGGTTATTTCTTTAATATTTATATATTTGTTATATACAGTATGTTACCAAAAAATAGCCATCGATACATTAATCTATTAATATTATGTGGAGACCATATTCAGATAACTTCAGATTCAGATAAGTTTTTTGTCTCAAATCTTTCAGATTTACTTTCAAAGACCATTTCATAAGACATCCATTTTGTACAATACTCAAAGACAGTGAACAAAGTTATTTTCTTAAAATATCCAAATTTTGTTTTTCACATTATGATTCAATTTTTCTTTGAGGGAGAGAAAGAAAAGGGAGAGCCATGCATAGAAAATGCACAATATTTGGTTGAGATCATCACATATGACTTTACAGAAAGATTATGATAAGAAATATACAATTATATTATAAACAAAAATGCTTAAACTTACTTTGAGAACTTTGTTGTTTGATAACAAATGGTGGAAATTTTATCCTTCCAAATCTTGGAAGATAAGTGCCTTAAGTGTAACTGATATCACTAAAATACCGAAAATAATCTCTATACAGCATTATAGATTTCAAGACATGTATATGTGATTGTCGAAGAGAAAGATAATGTCTATTACAGAGGTCAAAATATTAAGTTTTCTGAGGCTATATGACACAATAGCTGCTATAGTGAAGCTCTTGCAACAAATAAATTCACTCTAGAAAAATAAGGTGGACATTGTTTATAATGTTAGATGAGACTTCTGCACCTGTGTGCGTCTATGATAAATATAAGTTACTCTATATCATAGGTTCAGTTGTTTCTTTTGAACATTTTAAAAGTTATCCAAGGGCATTAATCCACATCTCCCTCCAACTAAGGCTAAATAGCAGGGCAGTTGGGACCCTTTAGTCCTGTAAGGCAGTCCAACTAAGAAAAGACAGAAAAACAAACCAGGAGACAGGAGAACAAACCAGAAGACTGGTGGTAAACTACCTCCTTTCTGGTAACTCCTGCAGCCAATAAGGCCACCAGTTGTGACACCTCATTGTACAACTGGGAAATGACCCTGGAGGCCAAGAGAGTGAGATTGTCCCTGTGCAATGATTCTCAAACTTTAAAAACATTCATGCACAGGTTACTGAGCAAATCTTTGCACAGTCACAGATGATCAACCAACACTACATCCACATACCAAAAGCAAACTTGCTAGATTACATAAACCAACCAAATAAATAAATAAAAAATAATAAAGCATGAATTCTAAAAAGGTTTTCTGAGGTGTTCTGGAATGTAATTTTCAAAAAGTCTAACAAATGTTAAACATTCAAATGGTTCTTCAGACGATTGAACTCGGCTGATTCAAGAAGGAGTTCAATCATCTGAAAAACCATAGAAAAATGTTAAACAGTTGTAAATTTCCTAGCAAGAAGAGATGACAATAGAGGGGGGAAAAGACTAACCGATTGGTGCACATGAGACAGTAAACGAAGTAGGAAAAGACCAGACACAAGATGGAGGGACGAGATAGAAAAGTTTGCCGGTAAGACATGGCAGATGTTAGCATGATCTAGATTGTCATGGAAGGAGATGGGAAAGGCCTTTGTCCAGCAGTGGACTTATAATGGCTGACAATGAGATAGATCAAATGATAAACAGAAAAGATATTTAGCTGATTCTCAGTCAGTAACTCAAAGAGATAAGAGAATATTTCAAAATCAGAAAATTGCACAAGATGTATCTTAAACAGCTACTAAATCACATTGTTTTTAAAATATAAGGATCTACAACCAAGGTGTCCTCTTGATAGTCACCTACAGGGCTGAAACATGGAACTTAACCAAGAGATTGGCTCTCAAACTGAGAACCATGCAACACAAATGAGAAGATCATGCTAAACATTACATGGAGAGATCATAAGTCAGCACATTATATTAGAAAGCAAACAGGGGTCAGAGATAACATAAAAACCATTAGAAAGCTCAAATAGCAATGGGTAGGCCATGTTGCAAGAATGTCAGACAACTACTGAACATCACAAGTCACAATGATGATCCTCCGAGGTCATAAACAAAATTGTGGTCAGCAAAAAAATAAAATGTGATGATTTAGAAAAATTCAGAAGGTATTGTCACTGTGCCGCTCAGAGCGAGAGAACCGGCAGATCTTGGGGAAGGTCTTTGTCTAATAATGAAACTTGAAAGGCTGATGATGAGTACACAACCAGAAAATTCTGTTTATAGAATTAAATGATATAAACATCAAAATGGCTAAAACTAAACTTATTTTAGTTTTTCGAAGAAGATTTTCTATTATTGAACACAACGGATATCAGTTACAAAGATCAAAAACATCCAGGAGTTCACTCTGATGAAGCTCCCACTGTCAAAGGGTAGTGAAATATTAGAAAAAACAAAATAAGGTTAGTTTTAGCCATTTTAATGTTTATATCATTTTACTTAACTAATCTAAGAATCTTAATTTGCCTAAAAAGAAATGTCTAAATATTAAAAGGTTAATGAGGCACATTAACATCTATGGGTTATGCTATGCCTAATAGTTTCTTTTGTACTGACACTATTTACTTATATAATTCGCCACGTGATGTCTATATTTTCTGTCTGTAACATTTGTCAAGGGAGATAACTATTAAAATGTTATTTAGAGAGTAATCTCCTCTTTGAAAATGCGTAAAAAATCCAGGTTCATTCTGGTTGAACATAAGAAAATGCAGAGCAACATTACGTTTGATATTCTCCAAGTCCAATGCAATTGCAAACTTAAATACTGCAGTCATTTTCTGATGGCATGGGTAAACTAGTATATCATGATGTGTAAGGAAGATATAACAATGTAATCATGTTCAAAATTATTTTGTCTAGCAAGGAATACCACCCATCTTGCAATGGCAAACTGCTGTTCTAAAATGTTGCGGAGATCAGAGAGATGAGTATTACTAGACAAGAGTAAATAACTAACATACAAACTTACAGACAAATATAAATAGCTAACATAAAACAAGAATAAATAGCTAACATACAAACTTACAGACAACAAAATTACTTACTGCATGCATAATTCCTATGCTAGAATATGTAGAATTCTGTTAATGTTAAACTAACTGTACTTTGACCACTAAGATATTGTAATGAAATACACTCTGGTTGTGTGTTCATCTACTACTAAAAAGAGGGTACCAAGACTGGCGTTTCGGGGTGGAGCTGATCACCTGGCCTGGAACGGGACATTCATCATCGAACAGAAATGCACTTTTGGAGACATGCAACCTGCGTGTCTTTTGCATATTGACATGTACAACCAGTTATGGTACAATATCATCATTACTCTCCTATATGTATTTCTTCAATTAAAGTATATAATTTTGTTAAAGTAATTTATTACCTTTGGAATGTATCCATATTAACTATAACAACAGGCAAAGGCAAATGAAACTAATATTCCTTTGGTCTACTACTATTATAACTTCAGACTCGTGAAGGAGGAGTAATGAATGAATGACAGTTATAGTGAAGGTGGAGTCTCTTTTGCTCCCAGTCAAGCATAAGCACCCTCTTTTCCCTTGTCCATTATATTACAAAGATGGGTGGGGAGGTAGAAGAGAAAGGATGATAGATATGAGGAGAATGAATAATGGTCAGAGAGCATAACAGTTGTACATACAAACAATCAGAATAATACTATAAGGATCCACACTGTTTTCATGAGAGAATAAGAAAAAAAAACAATGGCTGTTCAGAGATACACAAGTTGGACATGTAGTGAATGTAAAATGTACTTTTAATAATAAATACTATTCTAATACACTAAAAATATCTAATCCACATTAGTTACATAGTAAGCTTAGCTTAGTTTTGGAACAAGGTCACGGCACCCAGTGAGGATTGAACTCACTACTCAGTAGTAATGATCTGCAAGACCAGCTTACTAACCTTTACACCAAGACGAGATGCTTTATGGGTATTTACTTAGCTCCGTTTGAGCACAAGGCTACTAATTTGGAGCACTCAGTGAGGATCATACTCACTACTTGGTAATAATGATCTGCAAGGTAAGCTTGATAACCATTATGCCATGACAAGGAGGCTCACTTAAAAATTGTTGTCTCTGATCATGCAACCTGTGAAAGAGAAAAGTGAACACATTTGCATAAGCGAAATGTAATGTGATGTAAAGATTACATCCAGGTGTGTGATACTCGTTTCTGTGATGCCCGTATGTTATGATCGGCTGACGTAGCATCCGGTTGCTTCACAACTGATTCCCGTCCTGATAAAGAGGCTGTTGTGAGAGAAACAAAGGGACGAAGGATTCTCTACTGGCTACAGTAGGATAGTGATTGGTTTGAAACAAGTTACGGAATTGTTGTTCCATGTGGATCAAGCATTCCAGTGTTGTTGGAATCCCAGGAGGCTTGGCTGACTCGAGTTGCGTTTGGGACATTGTTGTCAGTCCGTGGAGCATAACGAGTGCATGATCCAAGCGAACCAGTGACTGTCTAGGAGGTGTCCCATTCGAGTTTTTGTTTGCGACTGTTCGCACCGAACTGCATTGGTGTTTTCCCCTCCCCCTTGGAAACTACACAACCATATTAGAAAAACTCTGCATTAAAAAATTTTTTAAAAACTGGAATATTCTCAATGAAAGTTATTTTAAAGATAATGCAATTGTTTTGCAAAAAAGAATCATCTCTGTTATTGAAGACCAGAGTAATAATATCAGAAATTTACTACATTATCTCATTAACCCTTTAACTTTGGAAGGTGGTGAAGAGTAATAGTTATCCATTGCAAGATAAAAGCCCTGACTCCTAGAATTGAGTTGCCATCAATCACAATAAAACAGAAAGTTTATTGAGTTAGCCATAGAACTACAATGACGGAAATATGTCATTCGCAGTTAATGGGTTCATTTTTTTAAAAAATCATTTTTAATTTCACCAGGTGCATATTGTGTAGAACCCATACACATTTATGTAAATATGTATTAAGTTTGTTGATTTAAATAATGACATTCCTTTCTAGTACTTTCTAAAAGTAACATTACAATAAACAATGTATTAAAAAAACAAAAAAAAAACAATGCCCACGTGTATGTGTATGTTACTATTTTTATGGCTCAGCAGTGTCTTTGCACATTCCAATCAATGTTCAGTTCTTGTTTTACACAAACTATTCTGCCCATCCACCAACACACTTTTTACATTCTATATAAAGTTTCACATATCAATGACAACAGTTGCTTAAGCTGAAACAATTGACAACTCTAAGTAAATGTGACAAAATTCAACTGATTTATTCATTTTTGTTTGGAAAAGTCCCTTTTATTTTACACAAACTTGTATTACTGATTTTTTAAAAAGGTGAACATGCATAGATCTTTTGTCTGTAATTTTGCGAAGAGTCATCATCCCAAGAGTTATTTGGACAACTGAACTGTGTTATTCATGTTCTGAAAATGTTTCAGCCGATCCATTCTATTGCCTTCTTCAGGCATACTAGCAATATGAAAAGAAAGAGCCTCTTCCGTTTTTGTAGTGCAAAACAGAAAAGGCATCTGAAAATGTATGTGTTGAAAGAACCACTGTACAAGTCGAACATGCAATTGCTTCCAAGTTTTGTCAAAATCCGTTATGTTTCTAAATATCCTTCCAAACATTACTAGTTATAAAACTGATCACCATAGCTGAGTGGTAAATTGCATGCCTCCAGTTCGGTAGGCCATGGTTCAATCCACCGCAGAGTCATACCAAAGACTTAGAATGGTACTCAATGCCTCTTCGCTAAGCACTCGACACAAGGACTGGGATTGAGGAACCTCTCCCTGAGGTTAAAGGGTTATGACCAAATGGTTGCACTGGTTCTCATAAGATCACCAAAGTTAAGCAACGTTGAGCCTGGTCAGTACCTATTGGGGAATACCAGGTGCTGTAAACAGAAGGATGCTTCAACAGGCCTGGCAAGCTGGAAGTGGGTCTTACCAACTGCCCGTGTGTACCTAACCCTGCAACACCCTCCATGAGGGTATAAGCAGAGAATGACAATACATACTAGTTATAAAGCTGCTGTGTTTCAGTAAAATGTTTAAATTTGATGTTTTGTGTGCTGAAAAGATCACTCATTGCTTGTGATGTTAACAGTTCAGTTATGAAAATAATGAAATTAGCAAAATCAGAAAAGAATTGATAAAATTGTAAATGTTAAATATTTTCCCTCATTCTTAATTTGATAACCTAAGCAAAATAATCCTTTTTACATTGTTTAGTTGAGGTATTAGTTGTCATCATCACTGAAGGCTATAAATAAAAATCAGAATAATACAGTGAGAAGATTTGATACTTTTAAAGTGAACCAGTTGTAATGTCAATACCTCATTTAATTAATGGATTAAAATTTCATTTGTCTAAAAAGTCTTAAAGATTCTATGACTGTCAGAAATAACAGTTAGTTATTTTTGTTTAACGGCACATCGACCCCCTGGTGGGTCATTTAGT
>VCCN01004995.1:403944-424644 GCA_006491835.1 Architeuthis dux | reverse complement strand
ATATACATATATACATGTATATACATATACATAAGAAATTACAAAAATATTAGTACTAAAGTTCATGTGAGGTATCCAAATACATCTGTGGTAATCTTTGGAGTCACCTTGACAAAATACTAGAAGACAATACTTCACAAGGTAAGGTTGACTTTTTTTCACCGTTTTGTCAGCCTGTTAAAAAAGTCGAGGCTTGTTCGAGTCCGCACATACGGTCTAGAGACAAATCCCAAAAGTTAATTTTAGCTGCTTGTCAAGTAGTGTTTAGTGGAGATTCAAACAATGCATTATAGATTTTTTTTTAGGGGATTTATAGACTTCACTTATGCAGGATTCAATCTTTCACTATATCATAATTTGCGACATATCACTGTCTGTGGCATAACAAACAAAGAGAGGAAGGGGGTAATGCAAACACACAATTGGCTGGAGCTAACAAAGTTCTGTGTGTGTGTGTTCTTGGCTGCTGGTCTGATCTAGACTGCTGCTGCTACATCAAGGAAAGAAAAAAAGGTGATAAAGTAAAATGTGGAATTGAACTTGGACAGACAGACAGAGACTCATTGTATACCCAAATGAAAACAATACTCTAGGTTGGTATTATGAACTGTGAAAATAAGCATAGTTTTATTCCATTAAATATGGCTTGGTTGTCCCTTACACACCGATGAGTTTTTTCAGATACTATAGTGCTTTAGTTTTTAATAATTTATAACATATACAACTCTTTTCTCATACTGGTTGGTAGACAAATGTATTCATGGCAGTCAAATTCTTTCTGCCTTCCTGTCATTTTCCAAAGAAGAAAGGGAGCCTTTCCTTTTTTTTTTTATCATCAGATGAATATTTTATTTGATTTGTCAGGGCCAAAGCTGCGTTGTACATTTCCTGTAAATACATGGACCATCTTTTAAACATTGTCTATCACAAACAGGTTCATTTTACCTTCTTATCAGAGTACCATATTTACTCGAGTACAATGTAATCTCGAATATAATGCGATCCCCCCCCCCCATTTTTCTTAGCTAAGAATCAGTAATCTATCTATATTATCCTTATTTTTACACTCAAGTATAATTCTAGCGCTGCCCCCCCCCAATTTTAACCCAATTTCTTGCATTGCGCACAAGTAAATACAGTATGTCTAGTTGGTTAGATGAAGTAGACCCGTGTTTATAGGCATATTCCATGATCATTGCAGTGCCGAGGTGAGTGACTGCACATGACACGGGTACAAACCAGAGCTTAGGTATCATCTGTAGATACAATCTGGTATTTGTTATGGACAGACACATTAGAATATATCCTATAACAGTAACACTATTGTTCTTAGAGGAATATTGTAATTATCGTTACTAGTTATCTTTGAATTTCTTTGCACTCAACTCGTTTTAATTTATCCATCTCTCTCTCACATATAACTAGTGATGATAGTAAGGGATGAAGCAGAGGCTTTATTTTAAATAATGTGACAAACCCCCAAAAATAAAAGAATGGATTTATGTTGATCCATTTATAGAGACTATGTGCTGGAATTTCAGCAAACTACATGAAACCAGCAACCAAATAGTAATAAAGTATTTAACAATAAATGCTAAAAATAAGTTATATATTATATAGGCAAATTGTCTTTAAGATTTCTCACTTTCAGAACTGCAATAGCAAGGAGTATAATGCTATTTAATAAGGTATATTTGTTTTGTACTTATTGAATCACAGCCCAAATGATATGCAGGGTGTCCCTAAAGTCTGAACACATAGGAAATATCACTATAACTATATTTTCTTGGCCCCACAGATTGAACTTTGCATCACAAATGGTGGAAAACACATTGAAGATGTTATTTATTAATATTTCAATTAAATAAAATGTTAAAATTTTTTTAGTGAAAATATGCATTTTGCCTATGTGTCCAGACTTTAGGGACACCCTGTATAAAGAATTTTAACAGTTGCCAAACTTGCTTTTTTAGGGTACACTTTGTTGACCATTTAAGACCTCACCAATCCAGAAAAAAAGACAACACAAAGGCACCGGATTTTGACCAATCACGTCTAAGGAAAGTTTCTTAAAAAATTTCATATAAATCCATGCATTAGTTTTTGAGTTACGGAGAATTGAATACTCAATACTTAGCTTACTTGACTAATGACTCAAATCATCTTTATGCTTCTACTTGAGCTGCTGATAGAACAATTTAACCTTTTTATCTTCAGGATAATTCATTTACAGTCTGGTCAATTGTTCTTTCTTTGAATTCCATCAGAAGCCACGCTGGTTTGATGGAGCAATTGCTATTTTGGGCAATGTTTACAATAACAGTCCTTAATAGTTCTTAAATACCTCTGGTTTCAGATGTCTCTAGACACCAAAGTGTGCAGCAAACTACTTTTCAGACCAATTGGATTCAGCACTGAAAATTTTAGCCAATAAAAACAATTTCTGGAATGAGTAAGTCGTTTGGGATCAACAAAAAGGGGAGCGGGGTACTTACAAATTTCTCTATCTAATTTCATGAACATCAGTACCACAGTCCCAAAAATGCCAAACAGAAATCATTACAATTTTTTGAAATCTATTTATTTTAATAATTTAATTGTTCAAAATTAACTGGGATTTTATGAACAGATTTATCATGTAATGTTTACTTGGTTATATATTAAAACGTCAAACTCTACTAAAAGTAAGAATAAGAAATATCAGATTTACTTTATAAATATCACAATATATGGAATAAACAATGGCGACTAAACTGATATATCAGTTATTACAAACACAAAGAATCAACAAAAAAGAAAACATACGCATGATATACCCTATATATATATCATGTAATATTTGACTTTGAGACCAATTTTTAACCTATAAATAAAGAGTCAAACATTACATAAGGTATGCTTTTG
Source organism: Architeuthis dux (assembly GCA_006491835.1). Lineage (NCBI taxonomy): Eukaryota > Metazoa > Mollusca > Cephalopoda > Oegopsida > Architeuthidae > Architeuthis > Architeuthis dux. Next base: position 421,740 of record VCCN01004995.1, on the reverse strand, counting down.
AAACTAAACATGTTGGGCCTAGGCTATGCAGCGGAAATCAACAAATAGTGGTGTTTCATATAAATGTAGATAATGTTATTACAAATGTTGTTTTACTTACTGTATCACATTATATGATAGGTTATTTTTATTTACAAGTTGGAAGTGGCAAAGAAGTAAAAGAAGAGTGAAAACATTGCATGCATCAAGAAAGCATTAGATCAGATAGTTTTCCCTTACACTAAATGAAAACATGTTTGAATTATGAAAATTCAAATTACATGTGCTGAATCTATTACTGGTAAGTTTAAAATCTAGACTCTAATATTACACAGTATATGATAAACCCATTATTTGGTGGGCAAAAAAAGGGGGTCGAACATTACACGAGTAAATACAATAGATATGTGCATGTGTAGTAACATTTAACAGATCTATTTAAATATTTCCTGAATTCTTCAATTGAAGGAAGAGTGATGCATTACAGTAGCTATTGGCTGCTTTAACAATAGTGCAAGGGAACTTAGACTTTTCTAATCCTTTAAGTGCCAGCTGCTCTTAGTAAGAATGCTAAGAAAGTCAAGTGTTTTAAGATAATAAAATAAACATCATTCATACTAAATTCACACAAAGTATCCCAAATAGAATTTTGGGAAGAGCAATGGAGAATTCACTGATCTGTGTACAAAACTTTGCGTCACTTTTTTGATAGAAGGCTTCATAATAGTTTTTATACTAATATCATTATATAAAAGCTTCACAGAGAGAAGATCAACAGCATTCATACTAAATTCACACCAAATATCCCAAATAGAATTTTGGGAAGAGCAACAGTGAATTCACTGATCTGTGTACAGAACTTCTCACAAAGCTTCATAATTGTACTTATACTTAATATTGTAAGAAGCCTCCCAGAGAGCAGCTCAACTAAAAAATGAGTACAGCATAGCTGGGCTAACTTGATTTTTTGCATGAGAAGAATAGTTTGGAGGATGACACTAGTAAGGTATTTAATGGGATAATCTTTTAATGAAAAATCCCTTCAGTATCCAACAGCAGGACCTCCAAGAGGGATCTTATAAGGCAGTGGAAAGAGCTGTTTTCACCCCATCCCCCACCTCGTTCCTTTAGTCATCTGGTTTCAATTTGTTATAACCCTTTTAGTACGTCATACTATATTCGCTCATTGGTAAATGATAGAGTCAACATATCATATTGACTAATATGATTGTAAAAAGCTTGAGAGAGAAGATCAACGTCATTTATATTTCGATACTCAGTTTTCAGAAATTCTCTGTATCACGGTGTGATTCATCAGCTTCAGCTCCACCCCCTCTCATAGGCCCTGTCCAGCAGTAGTAGTCATAGTATTTTTTTTAAAACTGTTGTGCTGTTTTATCATTACGAGTAAACAGCATGATGGGAAATAAAGAGTAAGAATGACAACCAGAGTCAAAGCTGTGATGAAAACAACTAAAAATTAAGATGACAGTAAAAAGTAGTCAAAAATGAATAAAATATTGGGTTACAATACTTGATCTGATAATAAGAATAAATAATGAAAATTGCTTTAATAATACTATTAGTTATCATATGAAAACAACAAACATGGCTCCGATAATCGGAACAAGGATTAGGATTAAAAAGATGAAAATTGACTTCTGTGTGTCATGAAGGCCTCCATGGCTGCGTAAACCAGTTTGATTCTCACAGGAGGCTTACTCTTTATTTCCGATCATGCTGTTTGCTCATAGAATGATGGTTGAGTCAAAGTTGTGATAAAAACAACTAAAAATTAAGATGAAGATAAAAAGTAGTCAAAATTAATAAAATATTAAGATAATTTGTTTGATGGTCTTTTTTTTTCACTAATGAAGTTCAGAGACTGCTAGAGAAATTTCTTTTTAGCATTCTCTTGCTAAGAAGATGAAAACAGCTTAATTAAACTCAACTATTTTTCTAAACCATTGCAACACTACTATTTTTCCATGCAGAGTATAAATGATTTTTAATATTGGCCCAATTCACAAAAACATAGGATACAATCTGTAATCACTGAGTTCGGTATTTCTGAGATGAGGTGTTAGTATTACTGATACTATTGTTTGGACTGAGATCCTCATCTTGGTTGTCATTTCCACACTAAGGAGCCATCTCTCCCGCACCAAGCCACCTTCGGGGGAGAATATGACCAAGAACTGCGTATATTCCATTCCATGCAGTTGTGGCCATAAATACTTAGGCGAGACCGGACGCCTCTTGAAGGTTAGAATAGAAGAACACCGAAAAGCAGTAAACAAAGGGGAGTCTTTCAAATCAGGCATATGGGATCATATATGGAGAAAAGAGGGTGGTCACCAACCCCTTTGGGATGAAGTAAGGATCATCGATAGAGAGGAACATTGGAAAATAAGGAAACTCAAAGAGTCAGCCCATATGCTAGGCAATAACAACCTTCTAAGCCAGCCGAGTATAGAAATCAACACCATATGGGAACCTCTAATAAAAAGACAAACACAAGACATGAGGCTTATAAACCCCAAAAACTAGACTCATTTGTCCAAGTTGGGACGGTGGCCTAGACAACTAAAGCGTTGGTTAAAAAGCGTCTGACTGTTGAGTCATCTGTAGGTTGTGGGTTCAATCCCAGGCAGGAGCACCACAACTGAAAAATTAACCACGAAATAATTTCTAGGACATGGATAGTGAATGAGGACAGTATACCCCCGTGGATCAAATAAAGGGTTCAGTTCAATAGTTCCGGTAAGTTACCGACAAAACTTGACACCTGAAGAAGGCCGGAGGGTACATCGGCCGAAACGTTGTGGAAATGACAACCAAGATGAGGATCTCAGTCCGAACAATAGTATCAGTAATCTGTAATCAGTATTTTATCTTTAATGAAAGACAGTGGAAACCATTCAGACTAAATTATGTCAATAATATTAGATTTCTGCTGGACAGTAATAACAATGCTCTAAAAACTGAATATATAAGCAAAAGTAAGAGGAGGTGCTGTAAAGTTCTCAGCAGGACCACGAAGGTGTATAAACAAATTTAAAAATAAGTGCAAAGATCCTGCAAATTGGCACTTTACAATATAAAAGAATACTCTTTCCAGTGACAAAATAACGCTCAGATTTTGGGAAGTGTGACGGGTCGAGAGAACTGACATCCTTTTTCAAGTCAAAAACTTTTCAGCACCTCCTCATAATAGGCACCAAGCATAGAGTGATGTTAACAAACTAGATAATTTGCTAGTGTAGCAAGTTCAATCTTCCCAGAGTGCCCTGCTCTTGTGGCTCTGTACCAGACTAAGCTTAGTAAATATCTATAAGCAAAACAAACTAATTCAATTAAGCAAGTACATTTATGTCAGACATATTGAATATACATTGATATAAAAATCAATAATTTGAATTAAGATTAATGAAGTGCCAAGTGTGGTAGCCAAAGGTCAAATCAATCTGTGCTAATTGGAGCAAATTTATTGATTGCACCAACTGGCCATTCTACTATAAGTCACCAAATGTCTGTCCGTGTGTGACAGCATAACTCAGGAACCACACACCACATCCCCAACCACTGGACATCAGGACTCACAATGTGGACCGAGATCATATGTGAAAGTGTGACCAGAAAAAATAAGATGGTATGATAATTTAGACAAGTTCAGGAGGTATTGGCACCGAGACACCCAGAAATGAGAGAACTGACAGAAGGTCTATGCTCAACAATGGACGTTAAAATGATGACTGCAAAAATTCTAAGTTACTTTTCTTTCCTATTTACTCTGAAACATGAAAAAAAAAAAAAAAACAGTGTCTGTTAAAACAATAGATTCACATTTATGTTATGTGCCAATTACAATATCTACTTATATAATTCAGTGTGACTTTTAGTTTCTCTGTCCATAAGAATGGAATCTTCCATTTAAAGCTAACAATTTTGCTAATAGAAAATATCTCCTCACCACCATTTTAAACAATGGACTCTTCTAATGAAACAGGTTCAGTAGTTTATTTTCAAAAATAAATCTTTGCATAGAAATTCAAATAAATTGGTGAATTTTTTCATGGTGATTAACTAGAACACTTAAAAAAAATGTTATATCTAATTTTTTTCTTTTCTTAAACAATATAGCTTTATTTCTCATTAGAAATCCCAATTCTCAAGAAAATGAAAAAACAAACAAGTATAATTTTTAAATATGTGTATCATGAAGAGGTGCATAAAGGAAAATAGATAGAAAACGAAAAAATATCGGAAGTTCAAAATAGACAGATTGACACTAATTAAAACAATCGACTGGTCACTTTTGTTTGATAAACAAGAGTGGTACTGTCGATAACATCAAAGAGTGACTCAGGAGGAAGGGAAGTACAAGGAGTCATAACATCATTGGAAAATATCTAAAAATAGAAATCTGATTAATAAACGAGCATGGGGGGAATTCAAAATAGCCAAAATTCAAAATAAATAGACTAAACAAGATGAAAGAATTTAATCTTTAGAAACTATAAAAAACCACAGTATAGATAAGACTGACAGAGCAAAGAAAACACAGAGTGTCCCCCAGATACAGACAAAGTTGCCTCGACAGTCACTCTCGCTCGCTCTCTCCCCTCTGGGAATATCTGTGTGTGACAGGACTTTCTGTAGAATTACAAATAAACAGTATATTCTTTAACCAGGGAAATCATCTCCGTCTCGATCCTTCATTATGTTTCAGGCCAATTCTTTCCAGAGACCAGCCTCCGTCTTCCCGAAGTCCAGACACATCATACGCCCTGACACTGTCCACAACAAGCAGTGACGAAGCCAACCAACTGTCGCTGAACATTTGTCACCAGAAACATCCAAGAAGGTGATAACGTTACACTAACAGTGTTAGTAACACTCCTTAAACAAATATGCAGATATTTTATACAGTATTTTTTTTCTTGTCATCAGATTAGATTTAGTTGTATGGGAGGACAAAAAGATAAAATATGATGCTGACAATAAAAAGAACTGAGCTGTTTGATGTTTATTACCTATTGGCTACTGACAGCCAGATTTCAAAAGAAAATTGGTACTTGTGATAACCATCAAATGTGTTCCATACTTCAAAGTTAATAGTAAATAACTGATGAATAATTTAACTTCAAAACACCTGTTAATAGAAACGGGTTAGTAATGAAGGGGTGGCATAAAAAGGAGTAATAAATCAGAGATAAATTTCAAAGGAGTGACAAATATTACCATAATGAAGTGCCAATGTAAAATGCTTCTGAATCAATATTACTGCTTCAGAAGTACTTCTGAGACTGTTCAACCAATGTAAACAATTATAAGCTGGAAGATAATGTCAATGATGGAGAACAGGTATTTTAAAATAAGGTTAGAATATTTTAACAATTTATGGTTATTAGTTTTTTTAAATAAAATCTTTTAAATTTTAACATTAATTTTCCTATAAATTTAATAAAATTTTTAAAATTGTAGTTTCTAACTAGCACTCTTTTAAATTATTTTTTTTTTATTCCTTTTTATTTAAGGCAATACAAATAGCTACAGCAACACGCTAGACTCAGTTTCTATCTTGCGGCAATGTGCAAAGGACAAACTTTTTTTGTTGTGCAAAGGTAGCAGTGAACGTGTTTTTAGTATTTGTTGAAAAGTCAATCATCAGATGTTTACTGCACTGAACATCACATGCATCAATAGGTAATGGAACAACAGGTAAACCAAGAAGAAAGAAACCTGTTTGACTTAAATGCATAGATAGCTTATTAACCGAGATGAAAGGCAACAGTTCTATGAATTTTGTTCAGACCAAATTTGAATAGGTTAATAGCATTGATAAGAAAGGGAGATAGAGAGAGTGGGCGAAGAAAGGAATATTTTTTTTTTATGTCACTACATAAAAATGTTTTTAAATCAATTCTCAAAATAAAAAAAATGTGACGCAAGAAAAAGCGTTTGTAATTTAAGCTAAACCTTTTTTAACATCTCATATTGTAAGTGTAGAGTTATGAGCTATAACTTATGAGGAACACAAATAGATACACACTTCTGTGAGTACAAACGAAAATATAGAAAACCAGTCAGTGTCCATTTTCAGTCTTAACAGATTTACATTATTCTTTCTTTTTTAATCAATTGAAAACAAATAGTTTTATTACAGAAACAAATGTTGCCAAATGCTACCAAAAATTGTGTAAACAACGTTGCAGGTTTTGAACAGTCAATGAATATTATGGATTCTACATAAGAAAGCTACAGAACAGTTTTTGGAAACTCCTTAACCACCCTCAATGCTATGTGACATCACCCATGTCATTTTATTTTCATGTGTATGTGTGTGTGTGGGGGGGGGGGGGGTTACTCAAAAGAGCATATTGCTTTATATTGTATAAAATAGTTAATATAAGGAAAAAAGGTTAGAACTTTGGAGTTCACAAATAGGAATTGTTTCAACTAAGTAAAGGTTTCTTTCTTCTTGGTTTACCTGTTGTTCCATTACCTGTTGAAAAATTTGTTGTGATAGCTATATCAGAGTAACCTACTCAAAAGAAAGAGCGAACAGGTCTGCTTAGTCACTCAATAGAAACCATCATGTGACCAACGCCTTTTGGCAGCATGCCATGTTGGAGGGTGATCAATCAAAAGTAACTTCTCACCTTTTGTTGGGCAGTGATCACTAAAAAAAAAATCTGAATTTTCAAAAAAATAAGCATGAATGCTGCCGGACACAAACTAAGACAAATTTAGCATGAACTTACATTGCAAATTGAAGCCTCTACTAAAAACCTATTTAGAGGGGAATTTTAACAACACAAAAAAAAAAAAAAAAGGAGTAAATGTTTCAATTTTCAGCCCTCTAGCGCATGAAAAATAGATAGCCAGACCTACATTCTGGTGATAGTTTCAAATATGAGTCAACTTTAAAGTTGAAAGGGCATAAAGAAAAATATATGATAGAATTCTTTGAACCAATGCTGTTCATAGAAGAGGAATAATGTCAGTAAACTCAGGGTGGAAAGAAATTTAAATTAGTTCGACAGAACTCAAAACAGCAACAGCTAAAAGGACAATAACTTCTCTTTATTTGAGAGCAGTATACAATAGTATTACAAGAGGATACTTAAAAGTATGATCATTAACTTTTTAAAAAATGGGTTTTTTTACTTTTATGTGTGTGTTTGGATTTTGCTGTCTTCAATGATTTTTGTTAATTTTTTCTGATAAACTATATTATAATTTGCAACGTGTCCGTCCGTCTGTTACACTACCTAGGGTAGACAATTCGTTGATTACCAAATTTATTTATGAAAAAGTTACTTTGTAAAAAAATAATGGAAATATTTTTTTTATACAAGAACTACACCTTATTTAATTTTATCACATCACAATAAATATTGAACTAAATAATTAGCTCCATCTCTATATAATGGAAGAAAATAATTTTTATATCATATTTTTCTCAAGTCAGGATTATAACCCAAACCCACTTAATGCAATCTAATCTAATGACAACAAATCCCAAGGCAAACCAGTGTACATCTAAGCTTTTTAGTTGTTTCAAGTTTAATACAAAATGAATATATAAATGTTAGTTAATACCTTGAGTTAACCTTCCAAATTACTGTGTAAACATACTGACACAGCGCAAAGCAACAGGTATTTACTAGTACACATAACATTGGGAAAGACAAAGATAGGAATGATAAAGCATAAGAAGAAGCAGAGTTAAAATGGAAGAGTTCAGGGTCAAGAAAAAACTGCAAAACTAAATTATACCATAAGAGATTATCTTTAAGTAACAGAATAAGCAAGCTCTCTTTCAGTCAGTTGCCAAAATTATATTTGTGATTCGCGTAAACAGTTTGAAATAAACTAAGGGACAACCTAGATCAGGGGTCGGCCCACTTTTGTAAATTTTGGACATCCTTGCACGAGTCATAGCAATGCTCTTCAATTGACTTTGGGAGGATCTTACTCGTCCTGAAACGCACCACGTAAAATTAAATTTGTAAGGTTACTGATGCACTCGTGCTTTTATGCAGTCAGTTATTGCTGTATCTCTTACGAATGAGATTTTTAATTTTGCACATTTTAAAAGTGGCTATAATTGTTCTACCACCCATCTAAAAGCTTAAGTTGTACACTAGTAGCGGCTCCACCCAGGTTGAAGAGCACTGACCTAGATGGTCAGATGAGAATCATTCAATACAGGCTTACCACGTTATAATGCAGGGGAAGCTAGATCTTGCTATTTTGGGGCTAGATCTAACTCATTTGGAACTCGATTAATATTTTGGGGTCCACCATCCACTCGCATTATATAACGAACCGTGTTATAACGGGGCAATACCAAGCAATAAATTTAAATATGCAGGGATAAAGGCTTCTTTATGCCCATTCACTTTGCTGTTCTATAGAAAATTTGTTGATACTTTTCAATTGTTATTTTTCTCATTCATTAGTTAGGTGGCCCTTATTTATTTTTTGGTCTTATACTCCTCACAATAATAAACTTTAAAACAAAGTCAAAAATCTTACTCTTATAAATGTAGAAAATAAGGGAAAATAAATGCCAGCAACAACAAAAAAACATCTAGGAAATTATGGTAAAAGGATATACATAATACAGAGACATAAGAATAGACACCTATTTCCAAACAAAACCTTTTAATCAACAATTCTAAACAATTCTAAACAATTCAAGATTATGCAAATTAAAATTTAGTGAACTTATTAGCAGACATTGAATTTATTTGATCTGCTATCTTATCTTGTGGGATATCTGACCAAACTGCATTCAAAATATGAAAAATATTTTGTAAGTTTTCTAGACATTTTCCTTATTTCATGATCCAAGTTGTCTCAAACATGTTCAATACCTTTTGGGACCTGCCATTGTCAAATCATTTTTGTTGTATGGCATGGAGCTCCATCTTCCATAAAAGGGGTGCTGCTTTTGTCCATATAACGATTAGTGAATATTGGGAGAGTATAACTCAGAATAGCACAGAGAGCCATGGGAAGAGCAATGCTAGGGATAACTCTAAGAGATAGAAAAAGATCAACATGGATCAGAGAGAGGACTAGAGTGAAGGATATTATAGAACTAATTAAGCAACAAAAATGGAGATGGGCTAGCCACCTATCAAGAAGAGATGACAATAGATGGGGGGGAAAAGACTAACCAATTGGTGCCCATGGTACAGTAAACGAAGTAGGAAAAGACCAGACACAAGATGGAGGGACGAGATAGAAAAGTTTGCCGGTAAGACTTGGCAGAGTTTAGCACAAGATAGGGCGTCATGGAAGGAGATGGGAAAGGCCTTTGTCCAGCAGTAGACTTATAATGGCTGATGATGATGATGATCAAATTGTATTGGGCACACAGGTTCTCGTTAGATCACCCAAGTTGAGCAACGTTGAGCCTGGACATTATTTAGATGGATGACCATATAGGAATACCAGGTGCTGTGCCGTAAGCCAAGTCATACCAAAGACTTTAAAAATGGTAATCAATACCTCTCTTTAGGTTAGGGGTTGGGATAGGGCTAACAACTCTAGACAGGGGGAAAAATAGTGTTACAGAAACATTGACGATGTGTCGTTGGCCTATGCTCCTCATGGAGAAAAGGTCTTAATGAACAAATATGGGGAGAAGTCTCTCCTGCAAAATGGATATATATATATTCCCCATGCACTCTAGAAGCTTTAATGACTACTCCAAATTGCTCCCCATAAAATAACTAAAAATCAACCATATTTGATAATGAATTGAAGGCAATTCAGACAAAATCTTTGGTTAGGCAACCTCCAGACCCAAACTTATCCACTATTTGAAAATTGAGCAGATGTAACTCCTCCAAAAAGATGAGAGTGTACCAAGGGTCTGTTTATATCTCAATTGCCTATTGTTTTCTCTATGAATGTTGATCATTTAAAGAAATAGTTTTCTTCTAGCCGCTCTGGTATAACAATCCATATGATGAAGATAATGCTATTCTTGGGTTGATTTGGTGACAGAAACTGTCAACATAGTTTCTTTTTAAGTCGGTCTGGCTGGCTATGTATCGTGTATACAAGCCACATCAATGATGCTAGAGGATTAAAAATTATTTATAAACTAGAAAAACTTTTTGGAGTTTTCTTAAAATTTTCAAATTCCCCCTAAATAGGTTTTTAGTGGGGGGGGGGGTTCTCTTTACAATGTAAGTTTATGTTAAATTGATTCCTTAGTTGGTGTCAAGCTTTTTTGAAAATTCAGACTTTTTTAGTGATCACTGCTCCCCCAAAAATGCAGGAAGTAACTTATTCATTGATCACCTGTTTTACCAATTTCTTTTTAATTGATCACCCCCTATGCTGCCCAAAGACATTGAACATATAACAGTTTCTATTGAGTGACTAACCAGACCTGTTTACCTTCTCTTCAAACAGATACCTTCCTGATGGCGCACATTAAACTGAACTACACAAATTGGTTTCTTTTTTTCTTCATTATTGAATTGTGCAATCACAAGTTGAAAGCTGTATTCATCATTTCCATGCTATTTGATACTGGTTCATTCCACCTTCAGATTGAACAACAATATCCCTATCTGACAATTCCCATGCCCCTAGAGGATGAGTCATAGTTCAGGGTTTTCACTTGCATTTTTATAGCAAACTAATAAATACCCATGGCTTTGCTAACAGTATACCTAAAGCTTTGTTCTGTGTCAGTATGTTTACACAGTAATTTGAAAGGTTAATGCACTGTATTGTTAAAAATTCTTGTATTCATTTTGTATTAAACTTGTATATTGGTTAGCTTTGAGCATCAGTCATTAGATTGCATAAAGTGGGTTTGGGTCATAATTCTGAATGGAGAAAAATCTGATATAAAAATTATTTTCTCCCATTATATAGGAACAGAATTGTTTGTTTTAATATTTATTGAGATGTCATAAAATTAAATGAGAGGGGGTTCTAACATTAAAAAAATATTTCCACTAAAGTAGCCTTTTCATAAATAAATTCAGTAATCAATGAGTAAATACTGAAAGTTTTATTAAATTGATTCAGAACAGTAACAGTAAAAAAACATTTTTTAAATGCTAGAGTTGTTCCCCCTTTGCAAGAGTTGTCTAAAGATGATGTGACAGAGACTTGTTGCTTAATACTGGGAATAGTCCTGGTTGATGAAGATTTGGTTGGGTTAATTTTAAAAAGGTGAAAATAATGATTCTTTTCATATTTTATTCAGACATAATTTGGGTTTTGTATACAAAATATGAAATGTGTATCTGGTCTATAGACTTGTTACTTGAAGCAATAAATATGGGGGTTCAGTTTGCCACTATATACCATAGAAAACTGATAACTGATTATGTCCTGGTAGATCTTACACTAAGATGTATTAATGGGGGGGGGGATAGTTTATTACTTCACAGCAATAGAAAACCAATCCCACACTTTACTGATCCTCCACTTCATGTACAGAGATTTTAAAAAGAGTCTAAAATCGGTTTTAAGTATGCGAATCTTCATTTTATACCATTGTGTTTGGACATATGTTGGGGTTAATGTATGAAAAATATTAAAGTTGTAGCTGGTCAACACACTTACATATGAACATATATTTAGTGTGACCAAAATCAGCGTAACAAAGCTACAAACCATGGTGTTTATAGGTATAGATTATTGGATTAGATTGAATATTTGTCAATGAGTATATCTTTATTAAATGTCAAAAATAAGTTTTAAAAAATTAAAATAAAAAAACACAAGGGTGTCTTTTTATATCATATCTCTGAACTTTACATTTTCTGGTGTAGCACAGTTTTTAAGTACTGGACCTAAAAAGCCCTAATGAGTCAGATATTCCATCTTAAGAGCCAGGTTCAGGTTTATTACTATGTATTCACCTACAAGGGAAAATTAGTTCAAGGCCAGGACACTCAACTAATCAATTATGTATGTAACTGTACAAATAAAATCTGCAATACCTCAATGAAAGATATCTACAATGCATAGAAGCTTACAGTCTGAATATCTGAGGTACAAATTAATCATTCATAAATGTTTTTGTAATGGCTGAAAACTTCAAGACGAATATGCTTTCCTATCATACCAAAATTTAACACAAGCAAGCATTAATTTCGATTGGATCAAGCCACCAAAACAACTTCTCATTAAATAACAGTGAGATTCTTGACTATGTTTTGTCATGAAAAGGAAATAATTCAACAGTGGAAATAATTCCACAGATTGCTAGCAAGTCCATTTAAGTTGGTTTCTCAAATGAAATGCAATATTATATTGCTTTATAAAACTACTTTATAAAAAATTAATATAAGCAAGCATTAATTCCGATTGGATCAAGCCACCAAGACAACTTCTTCCCATTAAATAACAGTGAGATACATTCTTTGCTATGTTTTGTCAGGAAACAGAAATAATTCCACAGATTGCTAGCAAGTCCATTTAAGTCAGTTTCTCAAATGAAACGCAATATTATATTGCTTTATAAAACTACTTTATCAAATATCAACTGTTTATTTATAAAAACAAAATTTTAAATTGTAAAATAATATTTTTATGCATACATAGTAAACTTTTGCAATTTTGCATGTGGCAAGTGGTGTCCACTGTGGAATTATTTTTGCTGTGGAATAATTTCCTGGGACCGTTTTGTCCTAGCATTTCTCCTCATTCTGGTAGGAAACATTCATCTGTTACTCTCCCACTGAACAATGCCTAGAAATAATTTGTAAATCTCAGTTTAAACAAGCAAGAGCATGTATGGTATCAAAGCTATGGAGTGGCCATCTTAAAGAGCTCACTTAACTGGATTAGAAAATTAAAAAAACCAAAGTGTACAGAAGAAGCTAGTCTTAATCATGTTGCTGCTTCATTGGTATTCACAGATCAATTGCCTGTCATTATTACCAACGCATCAATGTACTTAACACATAACCACAGGCTTCATAAAATAATAGATGCAATCAAGTCTTAATAGAATACAAGTAAACAGATTTGCACAAGTGTCAAGACATATTTAGCCGCATCACTGAGATTTATTAAAATACTAGTGTACTTGTGCAGTCAATAATGACAGCATATATGAAATTGATATTTTGTTAAGTCCTTACGGATGGTACTTTTTATCCCTGCCACACATTAATGAAATATTTCAATGCAAAAACGATCCCTGCCACATATTAATGAGAGATTTTGATGCAAAAACTATCTGTTATAATAAGAATAATTAGGTATACAATGATGTAACAACATCGAAATATTTCATTAACGTTTGGCAGGCAGGGAATTTGTTTATGTTTGAGAACTAGTAGTATTAAGAAGTGGCAGGGATAGTTTTGCATCGATATATTTCATTGACGTGTGGCAGGGAGCGGCAGGGATAAAAAGTACTGCCATTAGAAGGTTTTAACATGCGACAGATGAAAGGAAAAAGGAGTGATGGTACAGTATGCGGATATAAAAGTTTTGTTCATTGACAACTGATATGTTTTGTCTATTTCATTTTACTGTTGGAATGCCATGTAAGTCAATATATTTATTTGCTGCCCTAAATATGGAGCCGCCAGCAGCAGCAAGCCTGTAGTCAGTTGGCTATTTGTAACTTAAATTTACAGTTTTCAAGCAGTGTCAGTTTGGTCCAGTGGATAAGTCAGCCGCCTGCCAACCTCTTGATCGCATGTTCAAATCACAGCAGGATTATGTTAATTTGATCGGGGGCCGTTAGCCAGTATTCTCACTAGCTGTTAAACGGCTAATCCCTAATAGAATCCTAATTCCAATTTAGCTGAGCGTGTTTTTGACCACTTTTAATGTCTTTTAGGCCATTTTTAACTTTTAAAAAAAAAAGATTTTTTTAAATTTTAAAAAATACAAATACAAAAATGCAAACATCGGAAAACTTCCCAATCCTATAAAAACGGTGGGGAAATCAGATTCCTGGCTAACACCCTGTTTATGTATCAGGTTAACCAGTAGAATTTTGGGCACAACTTATATAGGTCAGTTAACACTTAGCATATCTTTTTGCAACTATAAAATCTGTTTTTTTTATCAATATTGAAACCATGATTTTATTATAACCATTGTTTCTTCATCACATTCTGAGAAATTATAATACCAAATTTAAGATTTAATGCAAGAAAATTATGCAAAATATTTGAAAACAGGCCTGGTTAGTCACTCAATGACCAATGTCTTTTAGCAGCTGTGTTGGGGGTGATCAATGAATAAGTTATTTCTCTCAACTTTGGTCACTAAAAAAGTTGGAAATTTAAAAAAAACAAGCATGAAGGGACCAATTTAGCATAAATTTACATTGCAAATTGAACCACCCCCTAAAAACATATTTAGGGGGAGAATTTTCAAAAAACAAATAATTGTTTCTTCTAGACATAATAAGAAGTAAATGTTTAAATTTTCAGCCCTCTAACTCCATTGGTGCGGCCTATACGTATGATACATACATAGCCAGCCTGGCCAGCTTAAAAACTGAAGAAACCTATGTTGACAGTTTTGGTTGACGGTTTCTAATTAATTCCAGAAGTATTAAATCGGATCAAATTCAAATTTCATGATACTTCTGCATTAGAATACAAATCTAACCATATTTGATGGCATATTAGAACCCCCTCCTCCCCCCCCAATAGCTAAACATAACCTTCGTTGTCCAGTCCCACACTGGCCAGAACTTGAGCAGTTAAAAAAAAAAACTGTGATAAATGAAAAGAATTAAGAGAAATGTGTTTTTTTCCTTAATATTCCCTGCTGCAATATATGCCATCATAATCAGTAATAAAAATAAAAAATAAGCGACTGTACTTGAAAAATTGCCTCGTATTGGGAGAACTTATACATCAAGTTTACCAGGATTTTTCTTTGATAGAGCTGTTAGGACTACATAATTGTTATTATGTACATTTAAACTTTAATGGCAGAATTTAGAATTCATTAATATTATTATTATTATTGTCATTGTCGCAGTACTACTACTATTAACATAACAGTAATTTTAGAAAGAGAAAAAAAACGTAATTAAAATTTGAATATATGGGTGGTGTCTCAAGATTTTACATATACTAATATGAAATCAAGCAATGGATAATTGTATATCCAACAGAATATAATAATTATAAAGACATTTATTATTGAGTTCCAATAAATGTCTTTATAATTAGTATATATAAAAAAGCATGAATCCATCACTTCTCCCAGCTATAGATAAAATAGCAGGGCAGACTCGGCTCTTTAGTCTTGGGAGGCAACCAGTCTGGGATAAGAACAACTCTGAATTCAAAACCAGCTCACAAGAGAATAGTGGCAACATATGACCTCAATTAGCTACTACCTCCCCCCCCCAAAAAAAAAATGACCATGCAATCATTGTAGGAGTTGGGAAAGGCTTTTGTCCAGTGGACATGAAATGGCTGATGATGATTATTTAAGCTAGAAAATATGTATGCGCAAAGATTTATTTACAGTGATGATCATACTGCCATTTCCTCCTTGGCATTGACAGATCACCTGGCTAATAGAAAACAAGCAATAATGAGAATTTGACAGAGCATAACAGAACATAATTACCCTAATAGAGATGTTGACTAAATGTAGGGATATTTCATAAGGGTTGCTAGGCTTAAAGGAAGCAACAATACATGTGTTATATCTTATGGCAATTTTCAAGGAATTGGTTACACATATCCTACTTACCTGGTGCAGGATTTGTTCTGCGGCCTCAAAAAAGTAAAGTATACTGTCTCGTGGAATAAGTTTCCCCGGGGCAGTACCTCCCCATTGCACTAAAAGGGGAGGGCCAGGGTCACTGATATCTTTGTGATACTAGTTGCAGGGACTGAACAATTCTTTTGTACACATGTGGGCCCCTACTTTAAACAGAACTTGTGTCAAATTTGCCCTTGTGAGATGACAAATAAATCTAATAAGTATTCTACTAAGGTCAATACATTTAGTTAATATTTGATTTGAAATCAGTAAGAGGTATGAAATATCAACTGGCACAGGTACTTTTTTAAATAATAACTTTTAAAATGAAAGTAATAAAGTTAATATATGAAAATACTTTTAATGATAAATAAAACAGGTCTGGTTAGTCACTGAATGGAAACATCAAATGAATGTCTTTTGGCAGCATACAGTGTTGGGATGATCAATTAAAAAAATTGGTTAAAGGAGTCATCAATGAATAAGTTACTTCTATCACCTTTTATTGGAGTTGATCACTAAAAAAGTCCAAACTTTTCACAAAACAAGCATGAATGCTGCCATACACAAACTAAGGAACTAATTTAGCATAAACTTACATTACAAATTGAACCCACTAAAAATTTAGGGGGGGGGGGTTAAAAAAAAGAAAAAAGCTTTTTCTAGACATAAGGAGTAAACGTTTAAATTTTTAGCCCTCTAGCTCCATTGGTATAGCCTGTATGTGCAATACATACATATATAGCCAAACAGCCAGGCCCACTTAAAAACTGAAGAAATCTATGTCGACAGATTTGATGACAGTTTTGGTTGCCGCTTTCTAATGATTCAAAACCCACAAGAATTAAGACTAACTGGAATGCAAAAGGGTTAATATTTCATTTTAGTTCTTGTACTACCCAAACTTAAAAAATGGAAAGCTGAAACTTAGCATGAGCTAAACCAACTCCTAAATACAGTAAACTTTCATTCTAATGGCTCTATTTAATGACACGCAATCTAACGGCAAGTTTTTTTAATTCTCACAAGACTATTGTCGGAGATTATACCTCTTCCCCCAAGCAAATTAAAAAGTAAATAATTTGCTTGCCATATTTTTTTATCCACCCATTATAATGGCATCCCCCAAGGGTGCCGTAATAACAGGAGTCTACGGTATATACAATTGCCTTCCTCCACATGATATACTAAAACTGTCCAATACATTTTATACTGAACTGGTCAGAACAAAGACTGCAATTTGATGTTAAACATCAGTTGTATTCTATTCTAACTGATACTACAGGCATCCCGTTATAATGTGGGTGTTGGGGTCCAAGAAAACCAATCGTATTATAACCGCACTGCAATAAATCTAGCTATTTTGGAGTTAGATCCAGCTATTTTAATGCTAGATTAATATTTTGGGGTCCACCATCCACCTGCATTATAATTGTGCTATAACGAACCTGGTGTGGGTGTGCTGTATAACTCATCTGTTCAAGAAAAGAATCAAATAGTATACATATGCAGACCTTTCATAAAAGAGAACAGAATATTTGTCAGGGTACTGGTTAGCTTGGTGACACGATTGTGAAAATTATTTTGTTCCAGGTCATACTGAATCTTCTTGCAACTACATTATATTTCTTTGATAAAAAAAAATGCATTTAAATAATTATTTGCTCATCAACAACTGCTAACAACAGCTACTTTTCAATTGTAAATTACTTAAATGCATTACATTAAAAGAACAAATTGTAAAAACATTTAGTATTAAAAATTTTAAATGACCAATTAAATTTTTTATATTTTACAAAAAATAAAAACATTTTCAAGTATTAATGTTTCAGTAATTAAACTTTTATTTTTACTACTACTGAAATTAAATCTACTTCAACAATGAAAGCGAAAAACAAAAGCTAAAAGCAATTTTATATAAAACACATTTTTATAACTTAGTTATTACGTGACCATAAAAAGAAATATGAATGTATTTTCAACACCAACATGGGTCACATAGCACCATTTTCATATGGAATAAAATTATCAAATTTTTCTCTTTTAATAATAATAATAATAATAATAATA
>VCCN01004995.1:349597-367640 GCA_006491835.1 Architeuthis dux | reverse complement strand
ACTTTGTTGGCTTCTCCTTTCTCACATTCTGATTTTAGGCACAAATATAATGCGGCTCTAATAAATGTCATTATAATTATCATATTCTGTCGATTGGATATAAAATTATCCATCATTTGATTTCATACTTATTTAGATGATTTTCAATAAAATAAGTAATATTTTTATTTAATTCATGGTAGATATGATCAGACAATTATTATGTCTTGAAAAAATGTTTTTTGAATTCCCCTCCCCACCTTCTAATAGCTTTTTAGTGGAGGGTTCAGTTTGAAATGTAAGCTTATGCTAAATTGGTGCCTTAGTTTGTGTCCGGCAGTGATCACCCCCTTTTCTAATTTTATCCCCAACACAGCATGCTGCCAAAGACGTTGCTCACGTAATGGTTTCTTTTGAGTGACTAATTTTTTAATTGATCACACCCAACATGGCATGCTGCCAAAAGAAGTTGGTCATATGGCTGTTTCTATTGAGTGACTAACCAGACTTGTTTATCTTTTTTTTATTCCCTTTAAAAAATATTAAGAGAGAATTTAGAGCACAGTTTCTCATTTTGTATAAACACTTGATATTCAAATGGTTCTTCAGACGATTGAACTCCTTCTTGTTATCTGTGTTGTAAACACGACGATTTGGCCAAACCATTCTTCAGCCTTCTTCAGGTGTAAAATCCGAGTGTGATGGGTTAAACAGAAATTATGTTTAAAGGTGGGTGTTTCTGTTTCTTTGTCCTGTAGAAACCCCCGGGCCATGCGCTATAAGGGCTACCTCCTTTTAAACATAATTTCTGTTTAACCCATCACACACGAAGAACCTTTTCAAAACTATAGAAAACACTTGATATATTCTACTGTTTTTCCATCATACACACATACATATTGATACACACATGATCACACACATATGTACTGAGAATGATTTCAGATGTGCTCTCTCACTAATAGACCCACGAATTGAAGAACTAGTAGCAAAAGAAAACAAGAACGTAGATCACGTATATCAGTTACGATAGCAGAATTCTTATTTGCTGGAATTTCAAATGATGTGTTCCTATTTTTGCTTGCTTTCTTTGAGTAACAAATACACAGCAGCAGCAGCTGTACAATTATAAAATTAAAGTAATTCTTAGTATGAAGCTGCCTAATTATACATAAAATAAAGTTGCAACTTAATAAATGGAAGGGGGGAATACTAGTAATTTTATTGACAAAAGTGGGGAATGACTCGAAAAGGTTGGGAAATACTGCACTAGACATTTAGTATTTGTTGATAATTTCATTTAATTTAATGTTACATTTTCAATATGATGGATGAGCTTGGCTCTTCCCTATAAGTAACTCAATTCTAGAAGATGTGTTTCTCAGAGAAACATATCCATATATCATTCTCAATTTTGCTTATACTAAAAAAAAGAGCAATATTGACTCCATTGTATAATATGTGTAATATATACCACACCACAGGGCTAACTAGTGTTGCATTATGGAGGGGTGTTTGTTGAGTGTAGTGTATCAGGGTGTAATCTGATCCCTGTCCCAGCTACAAATATGAGAGATACCAAAAATGGGTGTTGTTAGAAGTTGGTTATGGAATTTTTTCTACCCTTCGCAAAACAAATAGCTTTTGTTTTAGATCATTGTACTGAGAACACAATATACTAGCATTCCAAGGGAAATTATGAATCACTGCCACCCATATATGCTGTGTTAGAGGTGATCAATTAAAAAGTTGGGAAAAGGGGTGATCAATGAATAAGTTACTTAATATACTTACTTAATAAAATGAAAATACCCGCTCTATGGAGCCTATCGTCATAAAACCTCGAGTTAAGTAATGATTTAATGTTTTGCAGTCATAGGCTCCATAAAGCTTGTGAATTAAATGTGGGCTTTTTAAAA
Organism: Architeuthis dux; assembly: GCA_006491835.1. NCBI lineage: Eukaryota > Metazoa > Mollusca > Cephalopoda > Oegopsida > Architeuthidae > Architeuthis > Architeuthis dux. The sequence goes on along the minus strand of VCCN01004995.1, from coordinate 365,742 downwards.
AAAAGTAACAATTATGATTCAATTTAAACTTATTTGTTTGTGTCTGTTAATTCTTTAATGACAGGTATCTTAATATTTGAATAACAAATAAGTAATTGTATATGCTTCATGAAGGTAAATAGTAGTTAAAACTAGCATTCCAAGGAAATTATGAATCACTGCCACCCATATATGCTGTGTTGGGTGTGAAGTTACTTCACTCGTGTTTTGTTGAACTGTGATCACTGAAAAAGGTCTGAATTTTCAAAAAACAAGCTGGCACAAACTAGTGACCAATTTAGCAAAAACTTACATTGTATATTGAACCCCCTTCTAAAAACCTATTTAGGTAGGGAATTTTCAAAAAACAAAGAAAAAGATTTTCCCTACTCATTGAGGGGAGTGTGTGTACAAACTTTCAAGTTTCTACTATGAGCAGTTAGGGCTGGGCAAAGTCCGGATACATAGATAGATACATAGATGCATATTAATGTCAGAACACATGAATAACCTAAACCCAGCAATAAACCAGTGTTGTGGGTAGCAGTGATTAATTAAGTTGTTCACATGAAACTTTTTTTTAATCTTAGAGAATAATGCAAAAAGTAAAAGATTTTCTACCTTTAATTGCATTTTTTGCAGATTCAATATAAACAGACAGGTCTGGTTAATCACTCAATAGAAAGCATCATGTGACCAACATTTTTTGGCAGCATGCCATGTTGGGGTGATCAATTAGAAAAACAGGAAAAGGGAGTAATAAATGAAAAGTTACTTCTCTCACCTTTTGTTGGGCAAACCCATTTAGGGGGGGAAATTTTCAAAAAACTTCTAGACATAAGGAGTAAATGTAAAGATTTTCAGCCCTCTAGCTCAATTGGCGTGATACATACATCCAGACCTGCTTAAAAACTGAAGAAACTCATGTTGACATTTTAGTTGACAGTTTTGAATACAATTCGTTATTATTAGAGGTTTTTGAGTCCTTAATAGTAATGGTGTCTACCCAAGAAGTTAGACTAATTTTCAAGTTTAAATTACCCCTGGTTCCCTAATGGATTGGGTCCCCCAAAAGCTTTATGAATAGTAGTTCATCTACTGTAATTCTACTAACATTATACAATAACAAATCACTAAATGTTGGAGGGGGCGCTTTACAGGATCCAAGCCCCCACCCCTCCTGTTGGGCTTTCAAATCTTGAGCTCTGTCATTGCCTTTGATGATTTTCATTTTATATCCGCATTCAAAATATCTATTACTCTGAAGACAAAAAGACATTGAATTCAGAAACTTGCTCATGAGAATTCGAAATGGAAAAATTACAAAAAAGATTGGTGAAAACTGTTGTCACGAAATCCACAACTTCTTCAAATTCTCCATGACATCATTAGATTGTTTTATTCCAATAAAGATGTCCACTTGATATCTCCAAAAGTTCTCAATGAAATCCAATGAAGTTTTGTGGAAGAGTGGACAATGGGCTACAAAAGAAGTGATTAAACTTTGGGGTGGATCCAGGAATTTTATTACAGTTACTCCCTCCACATCGTAGCTATATGTCCACACCACACAATATCTCCAAAAGTTCTCAATGAATTTCAATGAAATTTTCTTGATAGTAAGACGTGTAAGGAAGAATTGGTTAAATTTTGGGGCGGATCCAGGAATATATTTTTGATTGAGAGATATTTTTCATTTTTTTTCATACATTTATGTATTCACTCATGTTTGTCCATACAATATCTCCAAAAATTCTCAATGGATTCTAATAACATTTTGTGCTAAGGTAGAATTGATCACATTTAGGGTCAGATCCAGGAATTGTTTTACAGTTACCTCCCCTGCATCGTAAGTATATGTGAACTGTGCAAAGCTATCAGGATGAATCCTGAGCATGCTGGACGAAGATCCAGAGGACAAATCCCAGGCAACTTCTCGGCCAGAAGGCTTCAATATCCTGTGCAACCTCTCTGGACGAATCCTGAGCATGCGACAACAAACCCGGGACATATCGCGAGCCGTGTTGATCTGAACTTCGAAGCCATTAACGTTTTGAAGAACAGATACTACACTTTGCTCTTAGCGAAAAGGCTGAGAAGCCGCATTTCAAACGGGAGTACAGAATTACGATTGTGCCATTAACACAATTATGTTATGGATAAAAGCAATAGAGAACTAGAAAGCACTCAGAGAGGGCATACCTCTGTCAACGCTGCTACTTGTGTTTAAATAGCGTATCTATGGTCTGACTTTCAGGCTTGTTTACATCATAGAGAATAATGCTAAAAGTGAAAGATTTACAAATGCAATTGTATTTTTTGCATATTCAATGTAAATAGAGATATGATTCATTATTATTAGAGGTTTTTCAGCCCTTAACAGCAATGGTGTCAAAACCAAGAGGTTAGACTAATTTTCAAGTATGATTTCAAATTAGTACAAAATGCTGCTCAAGCTGCTGATAATGTCAACAAAGCATTTGGAGCGAACAAACTACAGTGCAAACTGTTCAGTGTTGGTTCAATAGGTTTAGGCCTTGAAATATGGATACCAATAATAAAAATTAATTTCCTGAACCTGCTATTTTCCCAAAGCTGGTGGGAAAAGAGATTGATTCATGCCTTTCCTAAAGGCATTGGTGTGAAGTGAACACAAACCATCTCAGCTGGAGTTTGAACTTAGTTCACTGATTCAATTTTCCGTGCTTCTAACTGTTAAGCCACTCGCAACTCCAACTATTATTAATATAATCAGTTGAAAACAGGTAATAATATAATATATATTATTACCTATTTTCAACTGATTTACAAGCAATGATAGAGAAAGACCCTGACTGTGAAATAAAACGACGCATAACGATAGGTTGGAAAGCATTTGGTATGAACCGAGACATTCTGAAGAGCACCTTGCCAATGTGCCTAAAGCGTAAAGTATACAACAGTTGCATATAACCAGCCATGACTTACAGATGCAAAACATGGAAATTAACTAAACAAGCTGAAAACCAACTTAGAATAGCACAGAGAGTCATGGAAAGAGCAATGCTAGGAATAACCCTAAGAGATAGAAAAAGATCAACATGGGTCAGAGGGAAGACTAGAGTGTAGGATATTATACAAATAATTAAGCGGCAAAAATGGAGATGGGCTGGTCACTTAACAAGAAGAGACGACGCAGTAGAAAAAGCCCAGACACAAGATGGAGTGACGAGATAGATAAGTTTGCTGGTAAGAAGTCGCAGAGGTTAGCACAATCTAGGTCGTCATGAAAGGAGATGGGAAATGCCTTTGTCCAGCAGTGGACTTATAATGGCTGATGATGATGATGATGAAATACTGCTACCAAATGTTTAGGTTATTCATGTGTTCACACATTTATATATAGCTATTTATATCTATCCGGACTTTGCCCAGCCCTAACTGTTCATAGTAGAAACTTAAAATTTTGCACACATACACTCCCCTCAATGAGTAGGGAAATGTGTTTTGTTTTTTGAAAATTCCCCTCCATAATACGGTTTTAGTGGGGGGTTCAATTTTCAATGTAAGCTTATGCTAAATTGGTCACTAGTTTGTGCCCGCTTATTTTTGGGAAATTCACATTTTTTAGTGATCACAGCTTGATCACCCCTCAACACAGCTTATATGGATGGCAGTGATTCATAATTTCCCTTGGACTGCTAGTTGACAGGGAACTTTTCAATGAATAGCATAACAAATAATGGAACTCTTCTAATGGATTAAATAAAAAAATAAAAATAGTTTGTGCTCGCTTATTTTTTGAAAATTCAGACATTTTCTAGTGATCACAGTCCAACCAGAAGTGAGAACGGGTAAGGCTCCACCTTGATCAGGCAATCGCCCATCAAACACGTGTCTTTGTTCTCTCTCTGCTTCTTTTCTTAAGCGCAGTTAAATACAGTTATGGACCAAACGTGTTCACTCTAAACACAGCTAAACAGAAAGGAACAAACGAACAACAAACAACAAAGACATAATAATAACAAAAACCTCAAACATAATATTGGTGACAAGGATGAGTGGTGTAATGTTTATGTATGTATGTATATGTATATGTGTATGTTTAAGTAAATAAACACGCCGAATCAGAACCTACCCAACATCCCCCATTTAACAAGCCTTGTTTCCGGTACCAGAAACAGAAGTGAGAATGGGTAAGGCTCTCTCTTAATCAGGCAATCGCTCTGCAAACACGTGTCCTTGTTCTCTCTCCACTTCTTTTCTTAAACACAGCTAAATACAGTTATGGACCAGACACATTCAAACTAAACACTGCTAAACAAATAAGAACAAATGAACAACAAACATAATAATAAGGGCAAAAACCTCAAACATAACATACCTCCTCTTTATATTCTAAGTTTTTACGTTGTTGCAACTGCAAAAATACTTGAATATTGCTGTCATTATTTGATGACAAGGATTATCTAGTAATATCAATAACAGGTATCCTTAGTCACTCAATAGAAACCGTCATCTTTTGGCACCATGCCTGGTTGGGGGTGATCAATTAAAAAAATGGGTGATCATGAATAAGTTCTCTCACCTTTTGTTAGATCACTAAAAAGTCTGAATTTTCAAATAACAAGCGGGCACAAACTAGGGATCACTTTAACATAAACTTACATGTTTTTTCTAGACATAATAAGGAGTAAATGTTGAAATTTTCAGCCCTCTAGCTCCACTGGTGTGGCCTGTGTGTGTAATACATACATAGCCAGACAGCCGGAATTGACTTGAAAACTGAATAAACCTATTTCGACAGTTTTGTTTCACACTTTCTAATGTACAGTGTCGCCTAAAAATGAGTTTACCCCTACCACTTTTTAATAGAAAGTTAATTGTCTTCTGAACCAAGCATAGCAGGATTTTATTATTTCTAGTGGAACATTACACAATCAAAACGGATATTATCAGGTATTATTTATGACCAAACTCTACAGTATTGGAAAAATATGAACATGTTACAGTCCAAAAATGAGTACACCCCTACAAAAAAATATTTTTTAGTTTCAACACTGTATAAACTGCCTTGTGGGTTAATCGTGGAAGACAGAAGACTAGGGGAGACAACCTTAGGTAAACCTCAGTGGAGAGCTGTAGAGGCGGGCATAGAAAGACTGATAATCCAGCACTCTCCTTCAACTCTGCACAACACCTGGTTGTCACAGGTTTTCACTGTGCCGCCAGACTCTGACTGTACAAGCCAAGATAATACTGGTGCTGGTCTGTGCTGCCCTTCCAGCACTGAAATCTTATTCTTTTTCCTCTACTCTACTTGTAAGAAGAGAAATAGTGGACGTCATTGTTGATATCGACAGACTGCCTCAAGCAACTCATGCTACTTGTGGCAATTGTGGACGGACACTCTCAAAACCCCAGCAATATAAAATACTACCTCTGTCCCATAATAGTTGTTACATTTAGTGTATGAAATGTAAAGATCACTAAATAGAAACCGCCATGTGTACAACATCTTTTGGCAGTATGTCATGTTGGGGGTGATCAATTAAAAGATTGGAAAAAGGGGTGATCAATGAATAAGTTACTTTTCTTCCCTTTTGCTGGGCAGTAATCATTAAAAAAATGTCTGAATTTTCAAATAACAAGCTTGAACACTACTGGACACAAACTAAGGGACCAATTTATTATAAACCTATGTTGAACAGTTTTGATAGTTGTTGGTTTCAAACTGGAAAAAGGGGTGATCAATGAATAAGTGTGTATGCTGCTGGACACAAACTAAGGGATCAATTTAGTATAAACTTACATTGCAAATTGAACCCCCCCCATAAAACCTATTTAGTGGACAAATTTTCAGAAAACAAAAACCTTTTTTCTAGGCATAATAAGCCCTCTAAGCTCCATAGGAGTGGCCTATATGCGTGATGCATACATAGATGAAGAAACCTATGTTGACAATTTTGGTGACAGTTTTGGTTGTCTGTTCCTAACAACTATCATGGGATAGAGGTGGTAGTATTTTTGGGTGTGTTTGTATAAGTGTGTATGCTGCTGGACACAAACTAAGGGATCAGTTTAGTATAAATTTACATTGCAAATTGAACCCCCCTCCCACTAAAAATCTATTTAGTGGTCAAATTTTTGGAAAACAAAAATGTTTTTCTAGACATAAGGAGTAAATGTTTAAATTTTTCATCCCTCTAGCTCCATAGGTGTGGTCTATATGCTTGATGCATACATACATAGCCAACTAGCCAGCAAAACGGAAAAACTGAAGAAACGTATGTTGACAGTTTTGGTGACAGTTTTGGTTGTCTATTCCTAACAACATATTATGGGATAGAGGTGGTAGTATTCTTGGGTGTACAAGATTCAAGGAGAGAAGAAACAATGATGGTTGAAAGCATGAAATACAAAGAATGAATATTCAAGGTAAATGGAGAAAGGGAAAAAATCCTGATGCTTCACAAGTGGTTTGTAAGAAAAATGGAATGAAGACATCGTTTTGTGTTCAAGTAAATAGTGAGGAGGAGGTGTGAGTGGCACAGCGGTTAATGACACGGACAATGAAATTGGTGAGCTAGGTTCAAACTCTGGTTGAGGCTGTTTACATTCACTTTGTTCTAATGCCCTTGGGAAAAGAATGTATCCATTTCTTCTCCCCTGCCAATACAGCATGAGCCAGCATGGTAAGGCCCCTTTGCCTCCAATGTCTTACACTTACTCAGTGAAGACACAACATACCTTAAAAGGCTAATAAAAAAGAAAAATAAGAAAATAGTAAAGAAATGCAAAGGTTTTGCCTCCCCATGCATATGTGATTCAGACGTTGTTTGGTTCATGTATTGGAACAAGTTACATTTTTATTTAATACTGTTTTTTCATACATATATTGTGATGACTTGGGCTTCAAAGGAAGTCACAAAGTCAAACAATATATATATAAAAGACAACCTATCTTTTTTTTCTATGTAGAAACACAAAATGAGCAGTCCGTTCTTTCAGTTGTCTGTTTCTTCTTAAGTATTAACATTAGTGGCTTTTATTACTGATTAGTAATTGAGAAGATAGGGAGGAAAAATAGAATATAGTGTTGTTAGCATTTAGAAGATATCTTCATACTTGATTTAGGAGACGCCAAATAGATGCGACTAGCTTCATTCACAAGTTGATTCTGACTGGTGAGTATTGCCTAAAAGCGCTGCAAACTTAAGACACTCAGGTTGACCTCAAGGTCAACTGTCTAGACAAGCAGGAAGTGCTTCTAAAAATAGCACAAGCTAACTCCTGTTGTCCAGGGGTCATGACATATATATGAGATTCCTTATGCCGACAGTATGAGATTCAAAGAACGGATAATTTTTATATCCAACTGAATATGATAATTTATTAATTAAAGACATTTATTAATTGGGAACCTATATCAGGCCGGCACCAATGTTAGTGATTGATAAACATGCAGCCTAGATCGTATAAATAAATAAAGAAACTGAATACCCCCCCCCCTGCATCCTCGCGTGCTGGCCATCCAATCAGAAGCCTTGTGGGTCCGAGAACCAGAACCTCAGATTTTCCTAAAAAGCCCATTTTCAACCAAAATGTAAGTAAACCCATTCCTCCTTATTTCCACACATGTGCATACACCAGTAAGAACACTTAGACACATTTTATTTTCAATATCACAAAACCCACGCGAAAACAGAAATGAACATATGCATACGCACACACATAACATTAACTAAATCAATATGTTTGTTTGAATAAATGTTTGTTTCTTTCTAAAGGAATGTCTCTTTCATTTTTCATGTATTGCTGTTGTTGTTTTGTTCATGACCATACCGTCATGGAGTCATTTTATCCTTTTCACCAATCCTTAATATTGAGAAATTTTCCGAAAGGCTGGTGCCCACCACCTCCTCCCAAAAGTCCCTCGAAATCAAAACGCACAGTTAACTCTGTTCCTATATAATGGGAGAAAAGAATTTTTAGATCAGATTTTTCTCCATTCAGAATTATGACCCAAACCCACATTATGCAATCTAATGACAATTAAGCTCTAAGCCAACTAGTGTAAGTCTAAGCCTTTTAGTTTTTTCAGGTTTAACTCTTAAATTCATTCTAGGGAATTTAAAAAGTAATTCAAGGGGAGTGACTTCTGATTAAAGTTACTTCCCTTGCACTTTTTGGTAAATTAGAAACTGTCAACCAAAACGGTCAACATAGGTTACTTTTCAAGTTGGTCCAGCTGGCTGGCTGTCTGGCTGATGTATGCATCACGTGTACAGGCCACACCAATGCAGCTAAAGGGCTGAAAAGACCATAATTGCAAAATAAAACGACATATAACAATAGGTTGAGAAGCATTTGGTATGAATAGAGACATTCTGAAAAGCACCTTACCAATGTGCCTAAAGCGTAAGGTATATAACAGCTGCATAATACCAGCCATGACTTATGGATGCGAAATATGGAAACTAACCAAACGAGCTGAAAACCAACTTAGTATAGCACAGAGAGCCATGGAAAGAGCAATGCTAGGAATAACTCTAAGAGATAGAAAAAGATCAACATGGACCAGAGGTAGGACTAGAGTGAAAGATATTATACAACTAATGAAGCAGCAAAAATGGAGATGGGCTGGTCACCTAGCAAGAAGAGATGACAATAGATGGGGGAAAGGACTAACCAATTGGTGCCCAAGGGACAGTAAATGAAGTAGGAAAAGACCAGACACAAGATGGAGAGACAAGATAGAAAAGTTTGCTGGTAAGATGTGACAGAGGTTAACACAAGATAGGCAGTCATGGAAGGAGATGGGAAAGGCCTTTGTCCAGCAGTGGACTTATAATGGCTGATAATGATGATGATGATGATGTCTAGAAAAAACATTTTTCTTTTTTCAAAATTCTCCTCCTAAATACTTTTTTTTAGAGGGGGGGGGGGGTTCAGTTTGCAATGTAAGTTTATGATAAATTAGTCCCTTAGTTTGTGTCCAGCAGTGTTCAAAATTGTTATTTGAAAATTCAGACTTTTTTTTAGTGATCACTGCCCAACAAAACGGTTTCTATTGAGTGACTAAACCGACCTGATTTTCTTTAATTCAATTCACAAAAGAGTTCCCTTTTTTTATCCTATTCATTGAAGAGTTGCACAGCAGTTACAAGCAGTCTATGAATCTAAGAGTTAATACAAAATGAATACCAGAATTTTAGTTAACAATACCTTTCAAATTACTGTGTAAACATACTGACACAGAACACAGCTTTAGGTATACCATTAGCAAAGCAATTGGTATTTACTAGTAAATTAAAAAAGTAGAAACAATGCCGGATGTTTGGAAATTATATTGTCCCTGACTCTATGAAAGAATGACTTTACATGTTCTTTGTTGTCTTACAAGATTGCTGAGTCTAAGAAACATACTAATTGATATCACAGATGGCCTTCCTTAATTCTTGAAGCAGAAGAAAATCTTCCTGAAGACAATGGATTCTTTTCTAACAGACCTTTTTCTTTCATTAGAAACCATCAACCAAAACTGTCACCAAAACTGTCAACATGGGTTTCTTCAGTTTTTAAGTTGATCTGGCTGGCTATCCCAAACTATCAATCCAATTGGTAATCCAAATTTGACTATTAAATAATTGTAAAGATATATAGGAACCGTCAACCAAAACTGTCAACATCAGCATAATCAACATCAACATAGATTTCTTCAGTTTTTAAGTTGGTCTGGCTGGCTGGCTGGCTATGTATGTATTACATGTACAGGTCACACCAATGGAGCTAGAGAGATGAAAAATTCTAGCAAAAATATTTTTTTAAATTCCTCCCAAACAATGTAAGTTTATGCTTGGTCCCTTAGTCCGGCTGTGTTTTTTTGAAAAATCAGACTTTTTAGTGATCAGCGCCCAACAAAAGGCGACAGAAGTAACTTATTCATTGATCACTCCTTTTTCCAACATTTAATTGATCACCCCCAACACAGCATATATGGGTGGCAGTGATTCATATTTTCCTTGGAATGCTAGTTTTAACTACTATCTATCTTCATAAATCACATCAAATTACTAATTTGCCATTCTATAAAAAGACATTGGTCACATGACTGTTTCTATTGAGTGACTAACCAGACTGGTTTTCTTCTTTGTTGCTCATCCCATTTGATGGTTTATTAGAGAAACAGGCATTCAACGTCCCCGTTCAGAAGAGATTATTAAAAGCAAAGGCGTCTCAGGCATGCAAGCGTGTAATGTGCTTTTAGGTGAATCTCACTTTGCAGTGCATTGAATTATGGGATATGTGATATGATGTTTTAAGAGTCTTTCCTGTTTGCAAGCATGTAATGCATGAGGTGCGAGGTGGCTTAGCGGTTAACAGCATGGAGAATGGGATCAGTTTGCGTTTGCTTCTCACTAATGCTCTTGGGAAAGGCATGTATCCCCCCCCCCCTGTGACATGGGCCAGCATGGCAGGATATGTTAAATCACCTCCCAATGTCTTATTTGGGGAAGGTCCATCACCCCCCACCTCCATGTCTTATTTGGGGAAGGTTCATCACCTCCCTCCCATGTCTTATTTGGGGAAGGTCCATCACTTCCCTCCCATGTCTTATTTGGGGAACGCCTATGTCCAACAATGGACCTTAAACAGCTGATTTTAAAAAATGCACTAATCAGCAAATAAATCTAAAGCACATATAATAGCATTTGATTGTGATATTTTTAGTTCTCTCCTAGTTAAAGTGAATTTCAATATCATGAATAAAGATAACAAGCTGAAATACCCACTTTCCCCCCAAAAAATATAGAATATGCTATTCACTGATTGTTTGAAAATAAATCTAGTTTTTGTTAGCTTTTATCTATTTATTTTTGAAAAATAATTAATTTTTTCTTATAATAACACCGAAAAACTTAGTATAGATTATAAATATGTTGCAATTTTTAATAATTTTTCATGATAGTTATTTGTTTCTATGTTTAGTTACTACTAGATTACAGCTAGAGGCTAATATGTAACCTTAGTACCTATTGGCTTTGTCGGATTCTCACCTCCAAACATTCACACCATATTCTTCCATAGATCTCTCAGTTGAGAACCCTTTTTCAAGCACACTTTGGGAAAATATCCCCAAAATAGGCTCCACAGGATTCCCGCATAAAGCTACCAAGATATGATCGGACATAAATCATTCAAGTTGTCAACACTAGGCTCCAGGATTTTCTGACCAATCAGAGAACAGTATTTAGTGATATACACAAATGCTTTCATACAACCTTCAGAACAGCCTGGATTTTTGATCTGACTCCCTGTCGGAGAGATCGCTGTTTCTCACACACACACACATACACTCTATTACGGCCGCTAAAACTCATACTCCAACACACAGAGGCAAGTACTCCAAACACAACTATTAAAATTTCAGCCCTCTAGCTGCATTGGTGTGGCCTGTACACATGATACATGCATAAAAAAATATTGCCTCCTCCACTTCTTGTTCTTTATATATATATATATATATATATACATAGCCAGCCAGCCAGACCAACTTAAAAACTGAAGAAAACTATGTTGATGTTGACAGTTTTGCTCAATGGTTTCTAATAATTATATATCAACCAATATGATAATTATGATAGGTCAGTATATCACCTTTGTTGAAAGCCTAATAAAAATACAAACGAAATACCTTTTTGATTAAAATATTGCCACCTCCACTTCTTGTTCTTTATATATATATAGCATATCTTTTCTTTCATCTTATTACATAGATCTTATAATGGGATCCATTTGATACAGTCTGTCTTTTCTAGGAAACCTTTTGAGTATAGTAAGGCATTTATCATTTCGATTTTTGAAGAAGTGCAATTTTTAATCAGCGCTACGCACAACACTGGTTTATTGCTGGGTTTAGGTTATTCATGTGTTCTGACATTTGTATCTATCTATGTATCCGGGCTTCGCCAGCCCTAACTTTTCATAATAGAAACTTCAAGCTTTGCACACACACTCTCCTCAATGAGTAGGGAAAATGTTTTTTGAAAATTTCAGTCCAATATGCAATGCAAGTGTATGCCAAATTGATCCCTTAGTTTGTGTCCAGCAGCATTCTCACTTGTTTTTTGAAAATTTGGACTATTTAGTGATCACTGCCCAACACAAGGTAAAAAGAAGCATATATAAAAAACAACAAAAAAAAGAGAGTGTGTGTGTGTAAAATTTCAACTTTCTACTATGAATGGTTAGGGCTGGGCGAAGTCCAGATACATAGATAGATAGATACATATAAATGTCAGAACATATGAATAACCTAAACCCAGCAATAAACCAGGAAAGCACTATTTACTATTAAAAGCAACTATTAAAAGTTGCTTCCCTTAGATAGAACTGGTGTTAATTTTGGGACAAATTGGGTGTTACTTATGGGAAGTCTGTCCAGAAAGTATCAAGCCATTAACAGAAAAAATAGCCTACCTAGGGCAATGGTTTAAAGTTCTCCCCTTGAGACAGCAAAGTGCTCCCCTTGTGACCTCACAAATAGCATCTGATTTACAAAACAAGATTAGGTAGATTCTTAGTGTCTGTGTGTAAAATGGAGATAACTCCTTTTAGCTTTAAAATGAACTAGTGGATTAGTGGAACTCTTCAATGAATTGAATTTTAAAAAATGGAACTGTTTTGTGAATTGAATAAAAACAATTAAAATATTTACCTAAAGGTGCAAGGGAAATTACAATTTTTATATGAATTTAAGAGTTAAATGTGGATTTAACCCTCTCTACTGACAAACAACTTATGATTTTTATTATAACTTTAAAACATTCCATGTTGCCACACTTAATAGAACCTGATTTGCTGAATGTCATTGTTGCAAATCGGTCCGTCAAAACCTGATTTATACAAACTGGCTGCACAAATCAACAACATCTGATATATAAAACAAGATATCTATTTGACTTTCAAAAATTGACCAAAAACAACCAATCCAATTGGTAGATCCAAATTTGATTATTAAATAGTTGTAAAGGTAAATACCTTTACAACTATTTAATATTAATTTAATATATTATTAGTTATATGACACCTCAGAGGGATGGACATCCTGGTGTTTAATTTATATCAAACTTACATGCTTTTATGTAAGGTTTATTTGTGCAACATTTTGGCTGGAGTTGCCAGAAAGAAGATAGATTTTGCCACTGGTTTGCCTTAAGAGTTCCACGCCTAGTTTGTTTTTCTATCAGAGTAACCTTCTCTTAGTTGAACTTGTAGGGCCACTTAAACCTAAATGAACAATTCTGTGCAAAAACTGGCTATGTAACTGGCAGTGGGAGATTCAATTGTGGACTGTTTATCTTCATAAACTCACTCCTTACTCATTATCATTACATTTTGCCATGCACATTGAACTTTAATTCCAACTTACATATTATGTTTTCCTCACTTTGAACAATATCTATTTTGTTGTTAATTTAACTGAATAAAACTCAGTTGTAAATTGTTATCTCTGTCTTGTTGAATTTCCTCTTGAACCTACATGTTTATTTTATTTTTATTCTTATGATTGTGGGATACATCAGAGGTAAATTTGTCTTCCTCGACAAAAGGGAAAATCTCATCTCTCCCACACACCCCAACAGACTGCTTTACAGGGCAAAAAGGCTTCAACTTCGGGGAGGGAGATGGGGAGAAATAGATTCTTGCCTTTCCCAAGGGCATTAGTGCAAAGTGAATGTAAGGAGCCTCGGCTAAAACTCAAACTCGGGTTGCCAATTCTATTTTCCATGCCAGTACCTGTTATGCCACGCTGCACCCCCTTGTGATATCTTATCATACCATTGGAAAATAATTTTGGAGGCTGACAGAATAGGATCATCCCTGTGCAATGAACCTTCCACTTAAAAAAGAAATTCACACACTGATTGCTATGCAAATCTCTGCACATCATCAGAATGATAGTCAACCAACAATAAAACATACTAGTACAACCAGGGCCAGATTAACCTATACCAGGCTATGAGCAATATGGGGTCCCCCATCTTGAACTATCGTTTTGTATATAATTTTAAGTAAGTAATGTGATCTGTCAATCATATGATTAAAGTGGATTGTTATGGGCTAATGTGTAATATATTCATTCCATTTTTTAAAGAGATATTCATTAGGACATTTTCATTAAGTTTTAAGATATTATTAACAATATCTTAACAATTATAGTGAGTGCTCAGACTTCACATCAGGGAATCTCCTTATTTTGACAGTTTTATTGTTTAATTCATTTTCCCTGTAGTAGTAGTGATACATTTCTAAATTGCTACTTATTTTGGGCCCTACGCTGTAGCATAGTTTACGTATAGGCTAATTTGGCTATGGTCCTGTCCAAAATAAAATTAAGAAAAATATGAATATCCCAGAATTTTTCCAGGCCTCTTTTAGCTACGGGCCTCTAGGCTTGAGCCTACTCAGTCTTATAGTATACTCCGGCCCTGAGTACAACTATTGTTTTTGTGTCCTATTGCCCAAAGCAAAAACAAAACCACACTTCTAAGATCTTTTAAATATCTTATTTTGTCTCTTTTCTGATTTACAACTCTAAATTCATTGTAAATGTTGAATCTGAGTGGGTTGTCAGATTATGCAATGCCAATCTTTTGGTAGTGCATTGCAAAAGATGTTTGCAAGGAAATTGAAGACCTTATACAACCTAGAATTGGACATCAATTTATATTTATGCAGCCAGCATGCTGACTTTGCAACAGCCCTGCAGACTGATGAAAATCACAACTAAAAGCACTCAAAGAGTGCATACCTCTGCCAAACACCATACACTAACTAAAAACTGAAGTAAGGGTCCAGGTCAGCATTATAGTTACATCGTAAATAGAACCCCCTTCTAAAACCTAAAAAATCTTTTCTTCAAAACTGACACTTTTCCAAAGGTATTGAAGGTCTTATTAATTGAAAGCACAAAAAGTTTCTTTGGAAAGAAATCTTAACCACTGAATGAAAATCAGGTCATATATAGTTATATATGAACTGATTTTTAAGACTATTGTTTTATATGAACAATATCTCTCAATATAAAGAATTCCTGGATCCACCTCAAAATTTAATCATTTCATGCTTAACACATGGCCCACTATTCCACAAAATCTCATTGAAATTCACAAAGAACTATTGGAGGTATTGTGTGGACAGACAGACACAAGTGAATACATTTACCTCTTCCAAGTTCATTGGCAGAGGTAAAAGATCTCAAAGAATGTCCTTGTGTATTAATGAGATAGCATCATCCCTTAAATTCAGAGAAACAATTGCTTTGTTGTTGTCTATATGACATTGTCATTTGGTAGTGAAATCTGGCTGAGAAAAATAATATGGAAATTTTCAATGTCAGTAAAACATTACTTGACAAACTGGTTTGAGTACAATAAGGATGAGTCATTGATAGTTTCCTAAATTTCTTATTAAAAGGGTTTGGATTGTAGCTTTGAGACTATTATGGGAAAATACTTCCTTTGAAATAGGATTAAGGTAGTGGATATTTCCTTCTTCTGACTTTGTACTGATCCAAGATTGGAAACAAAGATGGAAGGTGTATGTGGATTTATGTCAATTTCCAGTTTTTCAAAGGAGACATTTATTATAAGTTATCCCCAGGGCCGCGCCAATGTAACTGCAACATGGGCAGTCACAAGTCACTGTGATCCCCGAGCATAAATCCTAGATACAGTCTTACCATATATAAGTGGTTCACAACCTTTTCATTACCAAGGACCACTTTTATTTAAGTGAATTTTCCCATTGTTCCCAGGTTTTTAAAAGGTCTGCCTACTCAACAAGCTCAAGGACCACAAGCTTTTGAAAAGTCTGCCTGCACAACAAGCTCATGGACTACCATTAATACCTTTGTTGACCCCCAGGGAGCTGCAGATCCCCAGGTTGGGAACCGTGAAACCCCTGAGCCTGCAGACCCCCAGGTTGAGAACCTAGTTCCTAAAACCCATTTCCATCACTGATTGGAAATAAATTCATCATAATCAACAGAACTGTTTATCAACTACCAAAGAGTCAGAAAATATATTTAACTCTTTTTACTGTGTTTTACCAGGGGATTGTTGTTTTATGGGGAGGGGGGTACCAGGTGGATTGTTGTTTTACCAGGGGATTGTTGTTTT
>VCCN01004995.1:330834-349575 GCA_006491835.1 Architeuthis dux | reverse complement strand
GGGGATTGTTGTTTTACCAGGGGGGTTGTTGTTCTACCAGGGGGATTGTTGTTTTACCAGGGTGATTGATACGAAACTTATTTTGACTGTTTTTGTAAAACACCAAAACAGTCAAAATAAGTTTCTTCAGTTTTCAAGTCAGTCCGGCTGGCTGGCTGTGTATGTATCATGCATACAGGCCATACCAATGGTGCTAGAGGGCTGAAAATTTCAACATGTACTCCTAATTATGTCTAGAAAAAACGATTTTTGTTTTGTTTTTTTAAACCCCCCCAAATAGGTTTTTAGTGGGGTGGGGTTCAATTTACAATGTAAGTTTATGCTAAATTGATTCTTGGTTTGTGCCCACTTGTTTTTTTGAAAATTCTGACTTTTTATTGATTTAACAAAAGGTGAGAGAATTAACTTATTCATTGAAAAAAGTTTTCAGGAATTTGTAGAGAATTCTTTGCTAATTTAAAAGGCTTTTAAATTAGCAAAGACTTCTCTATAAATTCAGCAATAAACCAGTGTTGTGTGTAGCAGTGATTAATATATAAATAAACTAGAAAGCACTCAGAGAGCGCATACCTCTGCCAACTCTGTACACTAACTAAAAACTGAATGAAAATATAATATTAAAAAAAGAGAGAATGCAATTCTCGAAATATGAACAATATTGAGTTACTTCCCTTGAAATTGAAATTTAGCCCTTTTATGAACTGTTAACCTCTTTTCATGCAGAATAATAAATCAATCAAAAAGTAATTCCTCGATCCACTCCAAGATTTAATCACTTCTTCCGTAGCCCATAGCCCAACCTTCCACAAAATTTCATTGAAATTCATTGAGAACTTTCAGCGATATCGTGTGGACAGACAGACAGACAGACGGACGGAAAGATGGGTTGACTGTCCGTCATAGGTGAATACATATACCTTTCCCAACTTCGTTGCCATAAAACTGATATGATTTTTCTTTTTTTTGGCTGTAATTGAAACCTGATATAACATACAGCGTTGCCAAATTAGCCATTTTTCGGCTAGATCTGGCTGATTCTTTTCCAGTTTAGTCAATAAAAATCTACAACAGCCAAAAATCTGGCCATTCAAAAAAAAAAGTAATTAGTTATTTTAATAAAAGTAAATGTACAATTTGTATTAATAATTTGTTCTGGGGTATTGGTGTATAGTTATTATGGGCTTTAAATGAGTATATACAGGATGGGTGAGAATAACCAGCCTATTAGAAATTATATGTAACCTTACGCCCTGTGACTTCTTTTTGTGGTGGTGGGCGAAGGAGGGGTTGTACCACACCAAACCACAAACTCTGGATTAACTGGAGGAGCACATTTGACATGTTATGGCCAACATACCGCTGGATTTCTTGCAAAGGTCTATCGAGGCCAATGGCTAATTTGGCAATGCTTACAGAAATTGATGGACATGCCGGTGTCTACATTGAATTTTACCACAGAAGGCAAATTCTATCATTGTATGGTCCAAAGTAAAGCTAGTTTGACTACAATTGACAAATAAATCTTAAAGTTATCACCAATTTCCAATAGGGAGTTTCTTTTCACCCACCCTTCATTTTGAGCTGAAAATTTAGCCAAATTTAGACATTTTTAAAGACAGTTTTAGCTATAAATAACAAACCCTACTTGACAACACTAATAAAATATGACATTGCACACATTCTCTGATTGACTGAGTTGCAAGTGCACACATGACTTCACATGTTTTATTCCAATAAAATGTTTTTCTCTCAACTTTTATATAAATGCAGCCAATGGATTAAAACCTGTTTACTGATACAATAAAACATAGAGTATACGCATATATTTTTTATTAAAACAAGTATTGTAAACCATTTTTATTAATTTTTGACTGTTATTTACCCTCAACTTACTTTTTAGTAGTTTTTTTTAAATCGCAATGTGTAAAATATTTGAATAAATTATTTACAATAAATGAATGATAATAGTTTTTTTTATAAAAGCAAGTTGAATTGTAATGAAAAAAAACAACTAAAAGTTATGATGAAGGTAAATAGTTGTTAAAACTAGTTTACAATACTTTGTCTAAATAAAAATTAAATAATAAAATGATCATTCACTTTTTTTACTAAAACCAAAACAATAGCACTACCATGCCGGCCTTACTGAAATTGTGATTAAACAAACTAAAAATTAGGATGAATGTAAATAGTAGTCAAAAATTAATAAAGATGGTTTATAATACTTGATTTAATAAAATAAAATAATTGTTTTTTACTAAAACTCAAACAGTCATTGTTATGCCAGTTTAGTACGAAAGTAAAAAAAGTTTTAACTTCTTTAGCGCTGATCAGTCAAATCAGTCCTTATGATGCAATACATTTTTGTGCTACTTTGCTGTTTAATTAATATAAATTATTAACTCCAACGAGAGTTGACACTTCTATGGAAGCCATTTTTGAATCAGTTCATAGCGTTCATAAGAAAGGAAAGATAGAGAGAGTGGGCAAAGAAAGAGGAATGTTATTTTTCTTTTTTACGTCACAGTACATCATATAATTCTTTTTTTCAAATCAATTTTTGAAATAAAAAATGTGGTGTAATAAAAAGCTTTCGTAATTTAAGAAGCTAAACCATTTTTTAACCTCTCATATTGTAAGCATAGAGTTACGACCTATAACTTATGGGGAACACAAATAGATACACACCTCTTGGATACAAACGAAAATGTAGCAAGGCTCGAGTAAACCAGTCTCCATTTTCAGAGTCTTTTTTTTAATCTCTTAACAGATTCACAATATTAGAAACCATCAACCAAAACTGTCAACATAGGTTTCTTCAGTTTTTAAGTTGGTCTGGCTAGCGGGCTATGTATGTATGTATCAAGCAACTAGAGGGATGAAAATTTAAACATTTACTCCTTATTATATCTAGAAAAAACGTTTTTTTTGTTTTTTGAAAATTAACCCCCCCCCCCCCATAATAGGTTTTTGGTAGAGGATGCAATGTAAGTTTTTGTTAAATTGATCCCTTAGTTTGTGTTCAGCAGCATTCAAGCTTGCTTTTTGAAAATTTGACTTTTTAGTGATCACAGCCTAACAAAAGGCAAGAGAAGTAACTTATTTATTGATCACCCCTTTTTCCAAATTTTTAATTGATCACCCCCAACACGACATACTGCTAAAGACGTTGTTTAGCTGATGGTTTCTATTGAGGGACTAATCAGACCTGTTTTGTTTTTTTTTAAATCATGAATTTATGGTTCAAACCACACTGGTATTATTTTCATCAAGGTAACTTAATTTTACCATTAATTTACAAGATAAAAAGAGACCTAAATGGGTGGCAGTGATTCATAATTTCTCTTGGAATCTAGTTTAATCTATTACTACCGTAATGATTTAAGACAAGAAAAAACAAGGAATTGGTTTTATAAAATATTTTATGCGTCATAACTAATATGATTTTTTCTGCTTTACTAATCATAAAACGAAAGAATTATTTGTTTCTGAGTTGTTTTTTAAAATTTTATGCACGGCTGTAGTACAGGCTGAGTACCCCTTATCTGAAATGCCTGAGACCAGAAGTGTTTTGGATTTTTGAATATTTGCATATACATAATAAGATAGACATACACGCTTTTTCTTAGCACTGTTACTCAGGGTATCTGCAGCTTTTTTCAACAATATCTTTGTACAGATGAGAGAATAAGCAAAAAATACAGTGATTAATGTATGTAGGTCTGGCAGTGACAATTTGTTTTGAATGGAACATGGTTCATCTTTCACCGTTTGGGATGTAAATATAGTTTTAAGTTTAATAAAAGAGTTACTCAAACATAACCAAGCTTTTACTGTAGTTAGAATGAGTTAAATGCCTTGGAAATTGACCTCATCTCTTGTCTTTGAATCATACTACTATGAAGTGAGGTGTGGAATTTTCCACTTGTGACGTCATGTTGGCTATAAAAAATGTAGGACTTTGGAATATTTTGGGGGGTTTTCGGAGCTTCAGATAATGGTACTCAACAAGAAAATAAACTAATGCAAAGCACAATTGCTAAGTCATAGATGCTTGTATCTTAGAGAGTATTTTACATATTATCTTGTATTATTCTGTACTAATTTTGACAAAAACAATTATTTTTTGTTGGAATTACTGAGATGAGGAATTATCATTGTTATACACTGACTTACTCGGACTAGTGTCTTTTGATCTTGACTGTTATAGTCACAATGTTTCATTCTCCTTCAGGTGTCTGTTGTAGTTGCTAACCTTCTGGGAATTTCAAAACAGGAGTAGATTGGGTTTATCTCTTGTCTTTGAATCATACTACATTGAGGTTAGGTGTAGAATTTTCCACTTGTGACGTTGTCTTTTAAAAAGTTTCGGTTTTTGGAATATTTTGGTTTTCAGAGTTTTAGATAAGGAGTACTCAACCTGTATTACCAAATATTTTAGGCCAAAAATTGCAACATTTGGTCATCAAAATCCTACCAGAATTATTTAGTTTGTTAATGCAGAAAAGTACTAAACTTAAGCAGGGAAGTGGTGTAGTAGCAGTAAAGTCAGTGGGTAGTGATAAGAAACACCAAAACTTTACATACATATACTCCGTTCAAATATAGTCAGCACTAAAATACAATTCTTGTTGTTTGTGTTGTTCTATAATTTTGAGAACGGTCATTAACATTCAAATAGTTGTTTGGACGATTGAACTCCTTCATGTTTACTGATTCAGTTTTTCCCTACCACTTGAATTTTCTGCATTACTAAATATGCAATCATTTGAGTGAATGAAAGTTTTGACATATTTGTAATAAATCCAACCAATGATATCATAAATTACATAAACAGCTCATTTACTTAGTTTTTGCTGTTGCACATCTGTATTAAATAGTTTTCTTTCAAATATTTTGCAAATTATCAAAAGGTCAATAGAATAGTTTTATCCATTTTTGGTAATTGTTTGGAATGAGATATTTTCTATAGTTTTAAGAAGGGTCATTAACATTCAAATAGTTCTTTGGATTATTGAACTCCTTCTTGTTGTTTGTGTTGTTCTATAGTTTTGAGAAGGGTCATTAACATTCAAATAATTCTTTGGACAATTGAACTCCCTCTTGTTGTTTGTGTTGTAAACACAATGTTTTGACTGAATGCATTAGTCAGACAAGTGCGGAGTTCAACCCGATGTGGCTTCTGCTGCTCAACAGGTGCTCAAATCGTCTGAAATGTTGTGTTAACAACACAAACAACAAGAAGGAGTTCATTTATCTGTAGAACTATTTGAATATTTGGAATAAGTTTGTCAAGATTTTGAAAGGGTGATAACTTCAGTAGACACAATTATTTAAGCTGCTGCTAACCTATTACGGAACAAATAAAAGCAGACATCCTGACCATTTAATACTGTATTTTATTAAATTTAACTACATAGGATATACGTTAGGGTTAGTGTTTAAGGTTAGTGTTAGGGTTAGTGTTTAGGGTTAGGGTTGGGGTTGCAATTAATAACAAAAAAAGATTAAATATTTTTTCCATATTTGTAACACTAAAATGATTATACTTTTGAAATTAATAACAAACTAGCATTCCAAGGGAAATTATGAATCACCGCCACCTACATATGCTTCTGTTTACCTTGTAAATTAAACAGTGGTGGGCAGTGATCACTAAAAAGTCCAAATTTTCAAAAAACAAGTGAGAATGCTGCTGGACACAAACTAAGGGATCAATTTAGCATATACTTACATTGTAAATTGCCCCCCCCCCCCCCAAAAAAAAAAAAACCTATTTTGGGGGAAATTTTCAAAAAACAAAAACAACATTTTCCCTACTCATTGAGGACAGTGTGTGTGCAAAATTTAAAGTTTTTACTATGAACAGTTAGGGCGAAGTCCAGATACATAGATAGATACATAGATACATATAAATGTCTGAATACATGAATAACCTAAACCCAGCAACAGTATTTAAACCAGTTTTGTGGGTAGCGGTGATTAAAAATGATTAAATAATTTTTCTTTTGAAATTGAACAATAAAATTCAGTATTGAAAAATAGAACAAAGGTTTCATTTTTGCAGTGGCCTCAAACAAATCAATATGTTATGGCTATGTATTCTTGCTGTTCTATCAATATACACAAAATTTGAACCAAATTAAACAATATTTTGTCACCAAAAAAGAATTTCATAATTCTCATAGATTGATAGTACAAGTCTTATTTTTGTAGTGACCTCAAATGAATCAATGTTTTATAGCTAAAAATGTTTTAACACTACATATTCCTGCTGCTCTAATAGTTTATACAAAATTTGAACCAAATTAAACAATATTTTGTCCCCAAAGAAGAATTTCACAGTTCTCATTGATTGATAGCACATGGAAGTTTATATAGGTACATACTCCTATAATGAAAAATATTGAAGTAATTAAAAAAAACAAATTGTTTCAATAGCCTTGTATGATTATTGTTTCAATGTTTATTGGCCTTGGCCTGCAAGATATAAAAACATTTCTAAGCTGGTTCGCCCTCAAAACATTTGCCAACCCCTGGTCTAGAGATACAGTTATTTATGAATTTCTGTCTCTTGTGTACACATAGCTGAACTACAAAAGCACTCAGAGTGCAAATACCTCTGCCAACATAACTAAAAACAGAACATTTTATTTAAGTGTGAAAAAAAAAAAGTATACAATTTGTATATACAAACACACATCATAACAATCATATTTACACAATGTCTAGGGCCTTAAACCTTTGCGTTGGTGTAATAAACATCATAATTCTTAAAATCATTTGCATCTGTTGATAGCATTACATATTCTGGTAATCTATTCCATAGTCCCACCACTCTATTGCTAAAAAAGAATTTTCTGATATTCAATCTACTTCTATTTGCTTCTACCGTATATATGTGGCCTCTCAGTCCCTTGCACCCACTTCTAGTAAAAAATACATCATGGTTTACTACTTCTAAATGACGCATAATCTAAACATTTCTATTAAGTCTCCCTGATACCTCCAATATTCTAATGATGTTAACCCTAACACTTTTAGCCTATCCTCATACTTTTTAATTCTGGTACTAACTTAGTTGCTTGTCTCTGGACTTTTTCTAAAAGATTTTTTATCTCTCTCCAAGTACGGTGACCAGGCCTGTGTACAGTACTCTAGATGTGGACGGACATAAGTCTTATATAATATAAAGAATGAGTCCTTGTCTATATATGAAAAGGTATGCTTAATCAGTCCTAGTACCCTGTTTGCTTAGCTGCATCACTGACAATATACCGGGAGAATGATAGTTTATCAGTTACTATGATACCAAGATCTTTTTCATCATTTACAATATCTAGTATATTTCTGTTCATGAATGAAAATAAAATATTAAAAAACAAAAGAACTTTAATTGTACAAATATTGAGGTTACTTCCCTTGTACTTTAAATTTTGCCTTTTTATTAACTGTTCTTTTTTTACCTCTTTTCCTGCAGAATAATAAAAATATCTCAATTGAAAACAATTTCCTGGATCTGCTCCAAAATTAAATCAATTTTTGCATAGCCAATGGCCACAAAATTTTATTGAAATTCATTGACAATTTTCAGAGATATTGTGTAGACAAATAGACGGACAGACAGATAGATACGAGTGAATACATATACCTCTTCCAACTTTGTTGGCAGAGATAATAAGTGCAAAGATATGAAACAAAAATAAATCAACCATTAATTTTTTACTAATATCTTTTTCATTGACAATTCTTCATCTAATAAAGAATATAAAGGAGTTATCACTGTGTTATGTTTAAAATTATATAGACTAGACTAAATACCCACCCTAACGGGCGGAGTAAATTGCTATAAAAAAAATGATAGATAGATGGAAATCAGATATGGTCTAATTTACCACTGTCAACAAAGTTGAAAAGAGATATATGTTTTTGGTCGCGTCAGTTGGTTTATTGGTTCGCATTTTTTCCTGTCTGCAAGATATGTCCAAAAGTTCTAAAGGAATTTAATTCAGATTTTTTGGAGCGGATCCATGCACAATTACATCCCCTATGTTGTATTCTTATGTCCAAACGACATAACATTACCAATTTTATTTTCCTGTCCAGGATATCTCCAAAAGTTATAAATAATTATCATTCAGATTTTCTGGAAGGATGGACATTAGGCAAAGGAAGAACTGATTATCTCCAAAAGTTCTAAATGAATTGACTGCATTGACAGAGGTATGCATTCTCTGAGTGCTTTCCAGTTTAATTTGTTTCTGTATTGGTGTATATCTTCTGATCTTACATTAAATAGAAAAGGAAATAATTAAATGGAATAAATTACTTTTTAAAAATAAATTTCTAAAACGTAACACAAACACGAGATTGAATAAAACAAAAAACACTAGTTACATAATAATTCTTTAAAAAAAAATTTTCAAATATTTCTGCAACCCCCAACAATCTTTATGAGACACCCGGAGGGGTCCTGACCCTTACTTTGGGAAGCCCTGGCTAGATGGCTGAGTGCAGCCACGCCTAGCATATAAGGCGTTAAAATCCTTTTCGTGACCCGTATCCTTTCTCTGACTCAATGGCATTGCCTCTTGAATATTTTATAGACATTTGCATCACAAAACGTTGCGCTTAATACTAAATGCTTACTGGGTCATTTTTATTAGATACATCACAAACACTTGTGTCTATTACTAAAATGTTTCCTTGTCAAATAAGTGCCAGTTGCATAGCAACCAAGCATAGATGCTTTATATCTTTTATCAGTGCATCTCTTTTTGTATCTACTTATATAATGATCAATGTGATTTCTTGTTTCTCTGTTCGTAAAAATGGACTCTTCAATTCAGTGGTAAGGTTGGTGTCACCCCCGCCCCGAACATCTAGAATTTTGGTGATCTTTTTGTACTAATACCATTCATTATGATTCTCCCATATTATTGAATGTGATGGACTAAGCCTACTAACAACTCTATTCATCTTTAGTTTTCAATTTTTCAGTTCTGACTTTGTGAAATAATATGAAGAAAATAAGTATGGTAGCCATACTTATTTTCTTCATGAAAATGTTTTTATTTAGTATCTTTAAAAAAAAATCTATACAATGAAACTAGAAAGCACTCAGAGAGAGCATACCTTTGCCAACGTCATCGGGGAGGTAATTGTGCATTGATCCGCCCCAAAATTCAATCATTTCTTTCGGGACCAATTACCCACCCTTCCACAAAATTTCAATGAAATTCATTCAGAACTTTTTGTGATATTGTGTAGACAGACATGAACTTTTGGCGATATTATGTGGTGTGGACATATAACTACGGCGTAGGGGGGTAATTGTGCATGGATCTGCCCCAAAATTTAATCACTTCTTTCATTGAGATCCATTGAGAACTTTTGGAGATATTGTGTGGACAGTCATTAGTGTATACATAAATGTATGAAAAAAAGAAATGGAAAAATATATCTCTATCAAAAAGAATTCCTGGATCCACCCCCAAAACCCACTCTTCCCTACCCCATTTCCCACCCTTACACAGATTTTCATTGAAATTCATTGAGTACTTGCAGAGATATCATGTGAACAGACAGATGTTTCATTAGAAAAAAGAATTACCAAGAAACTATATGAAAGATTTTTAGGCAGTCATCTTGGTGTCACCCGACTCTGATGGTGTCATGCAGGGCGAGCCGCCCCCGCCTTTGTATGCCACTGCTTCAGCTTAGAGGTAATTTTGCTGATAAAAATATCTTATACCAACCATTTAGAGCAATGGACTCTTCCTCTGAAAAGACTTCAGTAGTTTCTTTTCTGAAAAAAAAATCATCCCATAGAAAGTCAAATATATCTTTTCTATGAACCAGCTTTGAAGCTAGTAATTCTCATTGTCAGTAAATTCCTAGTTTCCATGTGTAAAAAGACAATCCTTAGTTCGTTTTAAGGCTAACAAGAGTTATCCCTCCATGAAAGAAAACAGAAGTAAATACATAAATTATATTATAGCTTTGAATAAATTAAATTGTTAAATTGGTTTTATTTGTTTGCCATTTTTAATGTTGGGTGGGCGAGTGTGTGATATGTTAAAGGTTTGTATGGAAATGAAGTATATATATATCACCAAATGGAGCTAGAGGGCTGAAAATTTAAATCTTTTTAAATTTCCCCCAATAGGTTTTTAGTGGAGGGGGGGGGTCGATTTGTAATGTAAGTTCATGCTAAATTGGTCCCTTTGTGCCTGTCAGCCTTCACACTTGTTTTTTCTTTTTAAATTCAAACTTTTTTTTTTAGTGATCACTGCACAACAGAAGGTGACAGAAGTAACTTATTCATTGATCACCCCTTTTTCCAATTTTGTAATTGATCACTCTCATGGCATGCTGCAAAAGGATGTTGGTTATGTGACTATTTCTTGAGTCTTTTTAGTGAATGTGGGACTTACTTTCTTTTCAAAAACTTGATATATCCTTGAAAGTAACAAAAACCAGTTCTTCTGTGAAATGATTGGTTACATTTTTTGGTGTTCATTTATTTTAAATTGGGCAACATTTGTCTAATGTTTTGTTTGTGTGTTGCCTTTAAGTCACATGGCTGGGTAGGGCTGTGGGTGTGGGACTCAGAATGTCATATTAACCAACAATGAAGGTGCAGTATGTTATAAGCCATTCCTTCTTTATGCTAAATTGAAAACACATGGATCCATTTTGATTTGATTATTTTTTGTTCATTTCTTTTCAGTGGCCAAACATTTATTCAAGGGAGATAACTTACTTCAAAACTTGAGTTTGTACCCAAACCTGATATCTGAAAAACTGATCACGCCAATCTATTGTAGACGTACTTATACACTGCGGCCTGTTCCATTGATAGTGAAAGGGGGTGTTAGCTACAGATACTATTATCAAGCATATCTATAGTTAAGGACAGACATAAACATAAAAAGTTACTATTCATTATATAGAAAGAATTAGGGCAAAGTAGGACTATTTAACTGTCAAAAATGAGGACTGATTTGACCAATCACAGCTAAAGAAGCTAATATTTTTTTTATACTTTCATACTGCAATGACTGAGTTTTAGTAAAAAAAACGATTATTTTTTTTTTTTATTAAATCAAGTATTGTAAACCATTTTTATTAATTTTTGACTGCTATTTACCCTCATCTTAATTTTTAGTATTTTTAAAAAAATCAGAATGTGCAAAATGGTTTAACGAATAATAAAACCAAGTTGAATTGGAATTAAAAAAAAACATCTGAAAGTTAAGATGAAGGTAAATAGTAGTTAAAAATTAATAAAAATGGTTTACAATACTTTGTCTAAATAAAAATAAAATAATTAATCGCTTTTTTAATAAAACCAAAAGTAAACAATAACACTGTCGTGCTGGCATTACTGAAATTGTGATTAAACTAAATAAAAAATAAAATAAAATAATCGTTTTTTTACTAAAATCGTTGCAGTACGAAAGTAAAAAAAATGTTAGCTTTTTTAGCAGTGATCAGTCAAATCAGTCCTTATGACACAATGCATTTTTGATGGTTAAGTCATCCTACTTTGCCAAAATTAGTTTATGCGAATAGATAATAAAAGGTATTAAGCTGATAATTATCCTTACTATAATTTGAGAAATGTATGTGTGTATATATGTACTGAGATAACTCGACAGCTGGCCATTGTACATAGTTGATATTCGGCAGTACACTGGTCATTGCAGTGTCAAGTTTGGATCAATGGTTCTTGAGAAATCTAATAAAAATTAGATCTTTTATCTAAAATTATACATACATCACCAGCGTTTCTTGAGTGTGGGTTTATAGATCCAAATGGATGATGTAACTGAAGTACTTTGTAGTTGTAGTTTCGTATGATGGATGGAAATTTCTTTTAGATGACTGTTATGGCAGGCTTCTCCACTCACCATAAAGTCTGGTCCCTTCCAAACATGCACCTTTGGAACGGGCATTGCCCTAGTTTTCACAGAATTATTTTAATTTAATTTAATTTAATTTTTATTGCCCACAAATGTTGTCGCCATGAAAAGGCTGGTGTTTATTCTCCCCCCCACGAGGGCAAACATGACACAAGGTCAGTTCAACGCGGGGCTACCAACGTGTGCAGGTAGTGGCAAAAATTGCCTGTGCTGCAATCAGGGTGACCCACAACCTTCCGATTTTAGTCCAATGGGAAGGTGCTGCCCCACAGTTGGAATCTCAAGGGACCAGGCACATCATTTTTGTGCTCTAAGACAGAGCCTAAGACAAGAAAAATGCTAATACCAGCTCCCAGCGACCTGGGTGGTTTGTGGAATCAGTCACAGGTTATAATTTTGTTTATTAGTCTTTTATTTATATTGTTTAGACCTTTTATCTCGATCATTACAGGATGAAGTGAAGTGAAATACACACACTGCATAACATACCAAGACACATACATACTCTATATTGTACGTACGTCTTCCTTGCCTTTCAGAAAAGAAAGGAACAAATGTTATCCATTACAGATCTTTCACAAAGTCATCGAACTACAAGTGAAGAAATCTGTCTTTGCGTGCATATGTATGCACAGCAATTACCAGACATCTGCCATTGTACAAAGTTGTCATTCGCCAGATATATTAGCCAGCACACAAGGCAGTGCAGTGCCTGAAGTTTTTGGATCAGCAGATCTAGAAAAATCTAATATAAAAAAAAATATTTTAAAATTACAGATCTTTTATCTAAAATATCTGACATTAGCAATAGATTTAAATTTAGATATAAAATATCTAAATTAGCAACACTGAAAAGTAACCAAAATATTTTGAAGACATAGTTGCGTAAGACAGACGGAAAACTATTTTATATGACTCTTATGGCAGGCTGCTCGACACCATAAAGTCCGGCCCCTTCCAAACATGCACCTCCCTTGAAATGGGCACTTCCCTAGTTACCTCATCCCAGCAAGGTTTCTGCTTTTACCTTTTTGCTTTCCGTGTCTAGAAAATTGAAACAAACATGAATATGTTACGCCTAATCAGCAAAATTGCCTAATTGGAGAAATTTACTTATTTTTTTGTAAAAAAGTTTGATTGTAAAAAGAAAAAAGGTTTTAAAATAGTTGTTTTATATCCTTTTTTTGAATAAATGAGCTTTTGACCAAATTAAAACTATGTATTTATTTATTTTATAAAAGAAGTTAAAATTTCACCAATTAGGCAATTTCAGCATAGCATATACACTGTTCTCAAGCTAACCATAACACAATGAAAATTTTCATCACTCATTATTGAGCCATTGAAATTCACATCATCCACAATTAAAAGGTTTTAGGCTCTTATGGGGACAGATCTACAATCAAACGTAAGTCAATGTATGACTATTTGTAAGAGAAATACTGAAGAGAGTAACGTAACCATAAGTTCAATGATGCATCCACCATCCTTACGTCCATATCTGTGACTTCAGATTTCAAAGGGATTCTAAACGTAGTTGTAGTAGCAAGAGTAAGGTTCACCTGAAAATCTGTCTATCAAATAAAAAAATAAAAAAACATAATTAGTAAGTTTAAATTAAAGTAAGTGTACAATTTTTATCAATAATTAGTGTATGGTTATTTTATTTGTGGGCTTTAAATGAGTATATGTAACATTTTTAGCTATAAAGTTAGCTGGAAACTGAAAAGTTTCGCCAATTTAGCCATTTTTGAAGACAGTTTTAACTATTAATAACAAGCGATACTTGGCAACACTAAAAAACAAATGCTTGATACGTCATCAAATAAATGTTCTCTTAATGATGCTACATGCAGCTGGTAAATAAATCCCCCCTTCTTTCCTCTTTCTGTTGTTTAACGTAATCGGGACCGACCGACAGACCTACCGAAACGATACCATATTATAGAGATGTGTTGGACATATCTTAAAAAACCCCAAAAAACACACACACACACACACCACACCTTTTCCTACATAATTGAATCAAGTTATATCAAGATATTTTGTAGTTTCACATAAAGAGTTGGATTTATTTTAGGATTCAATCATTTTATTTATATTAATAAATTATCACACAATTTATAATTATGCTGCAGGTACATATATTCCTATAGATATTATCTCACAAACCAATTAGCTAGTGAGTTTGATCCTCATTAGGTACCCACCCTTGTACCAAACCAAGCTAAGCCTCTAGTAAATCTAATTACAATTGAAGAAGTGTGCATGCATTGCGATTACTCTTTCACTTCAGCAAGTTTTTTTTTATTATAATAAAACTACTAAAGAAAAAATTTTTTTTTCAAATCATCTCATGGAAATTGAAATATATCTGAATTTGTTCATGGGTATTAAACTAGTATGACTGTGCAAGTAGCTATCTATACCAAATCATGGGCAACCTTAATATTTGTCAGATTTCAAAATTCTACTTCTGTAATGAAAATAATTGAATAATTGTTCATCTGCCGAGAATCTGTTTATGATATAAGCTAATTTCCCATGGACAAATTCAAATATTTACACTTAAACGAAAAAAAAAAAAAAAAATCCTAAGTTTCTTAATATAACAACTATTAGCAAACAAGACTGGCTGCTGCAGGGTCAAACTCCACTCCAACTTCTATTCTGACTGAAGATTACTGCAATTTTTGTATTGTATATATAATAAATTAAAAAATATATTTTTTTCTATATTTATTTATTAGAATGAAATAAGCCCATGCGTATCTGTATGATAAATTTTCATTAATATCTAAGACTTGTTAATTTAGCTCAATTAGTAAGACACCTGGCTAATGATCACTAGGTTGGGAGTTCAAAACCACGGTAGGGAAATAGGGATTTTACATATCAGTTTACACCCCAAATTTTGGTGAGGATTGTTCTTGCTACAGTAGGAAAACAGAGTCGACTCATGACTTTGTCCTGGAATTTAACAAACAGTTTAGTAAAGAGTTTCAGTTTGAAATAGCTTTTTTTGACATCAGTTAATTGCATCATTAAGCCAGCTTCATTTTAATTGGGGTGGGATTAAACTAATAAGAAAATTGGTAGTTAAATTTGGTATGACCGATATCAGAATAAAGATTATTTTTAAAAGTATTGATATTCTTGGATGTGACCGTCTTTTCACTTAGGCTGTGCCATGCGTTTGCTACGCTTGTCAAGAAGAAATTCTTTCTAAGACCAGCGGAAGTCTGAATTTGTAGTTTATGGTTGTGTCCTCTCATTTTACTGCATATAGATGAAGTCAGCATTTTCTTATCAGGGCATTTTGAGCAATGAACATCTGTATCCACTGTATGTATGTTGTTCAGGATTCTATAGACTTCTGTATTTCAGGGTCTCTAGATTAAGTTGTTTTAATCTTTCAGTGTAAGATATACTACTAGGATTTGTAATATAAAAAAAAGTTATTTCCTGCCTGAATTTCTGAGATGTTGAATTATTATTGCTATTGTTATACATGGATTAATTTGAAGTGTTGTCCTCATCTTGGTTGTTATAGTCACAACATTTTGAACGTTGTACCCTCCTGGGAATTTCAAATCAAACCCTTTATTCAATCCATTGGGGTAGACTGTTCTGTAGAGGATTGGTTGAATATTTCTAAAAATCTTTTTCTATTTCTTACAGAGCTGAAGATGATAAAAATTGGGATTGAGTTTACATCAGGCACCCTGAAAATTATTGAATTAAAAAGCGACACATTTTGCCCCGACACCGGAAGTGATCGAAATTACTTACATTTGATAAAAATAGTTTTAACTGTCATCTTAGCGTAATAATAAAAGAAGGTTGGATTGAAAGCACAAAAAATACTTTCTCCCAGAAAAATAAAAAGTATCTTAGTAACTTTGAAAATTTGTTAGGTTTTTTTTAAAAACTATCTTTTATTAAATATAAGTAACTTTGAACATTTCCACTGTCGAGGCAAAATGTATCCCTTTTCGATGCAAAAATTTTCAGGGTGCCTGATGTAAATGCTATCCCAAAATTGTTTTTTGTCATAGAATGACATATTTGCTAACTTCAGTAGTTGAAGAATCCACAAGAGATAATGTTCAATATGTGTATAAATATATTACTTATGAGAAGCACCAAATTCTGCAAGAGAATGTGCACACAATCCTGAAAATTCTTTTTATACAACCATTTTGAAAGTTTTGCTTATCTAATAATCTAAACTATATTGGTGTTCCGAATAAATATGAACAATGAGAATTTAGAATAACTTTTTATTGCATTGAGATTTTTAACTGAAATTTTAACTGTAGAAACTACAGATGCGCTAAAATTTCCCACAAAATTTGAGTTCTTACGCTTCAGTTGTGTGACGACATGAACAATTTGAAAAAGCTTGGTTCCTGCTGGGAAGGAACAAGGCACACAGTTGAAAGAATAACCCTTCTGTATTTGGACCCAAGATTGCAAATGGTCAGAGAATGTGACATTTGATTTTTCCATGTGGTGATTGGATGTGATGTATGTAAGTCGAATCATCTAGCTCGGGTTGGTGCCTGCTCTCTAACTGGCTCTGGTTCCTTCCTAGCAGGAATCAAGCTTTTTCAAATCGTTTGTGTGGTCACACAACTGAAGCGTAAGAATTCTGTAGTTTCTACAGTTAAGATTTCAGTTCAAAATCTCAATGCAATAAAAAGTTATTCTAAATTTTCATTGTGCATATTTTTTCAGAACACACAGTATAATATACAGTGTGTCTTGGTTGCTTGCTTGGTTTGTCCGTTGACCTTCCCACTGATAACCAACCATAACTGCCATTAATGTCGCTTAAAAGGGGGAGAAGACAGACAACTTCCTAACTTCCCCACCTGTCATGCAGAAAGTGAAACTAAAAATTTTACACACCAACTATAAAAATGAAATGAATTAGACAAAAACAGTCAATAAAGACTCACTTCCAATAAGGACTATAATATCAAGAAAACAGATTTTCCTCTTTTCTTGAATTATAAATTTACGAGGGCTGAAGAATGGATTGGCTGAAACGTTGACAACATCAAGGATTGGAAGGAAATAGTCGATTGTCCGAACAAAAGTTGGAGATATACTTTTGATAAAAGCAACTATCATTTTTTTTTAAGTAAAAGAATTTGATATTAGGAGGGCTAATATCAAATTCTTTAATTCCTACTAAGTCTGTTACAATAATGGCTTATACCATACTCTACAATTATAGATGTAAAGTTTATTTAAACAATTAGTTTTAAATAATTTAGTCCTGTAAATGTTGTATCAGTGATGTTCAGAGTGCAATGTTTCTTTTTAAAGGATATCTTTTCTTTCTTTTGAAAGAAATATGAACATTTTTGTTGGCCATTGAATTCTGGCCAAAGTTATTATTCAAACTAGTATACCTGTGCTGTCATTCTTCATTTAATAATAATTCACCTATAACAATGCTGTTGAATGATACTTTCTCCTGGAAAAATAAAAAGTATATTGTGCTATCAATTCAACTATTCTTCCTCGTAAAACTAGATTTTGGCTTTATCATTATCAGTAAATGTCATCTTAGCGTAATAAAAGAAGGTTGGATTGAAAGCACAAAAGATACTTTCTCCCAGAAAAATAAAAAGTATCTTAGTAACTTCGAAAATTTGATAGTTAAAAAAAAAAAGAAAAAGAAAAAGAAAAAAGAAAACCTATTTTTTATCAAACATAAGTAACTTCAAATATTTCCACTGTCGAGGCAAATGTGTCCCTTTTCGATTCGACAATTTTCAGGGTTACTGATGTAAACTATCCAAAAATTGTTTGTCATAGAATGACACATTTGTTAACTTCAGTAATTGAAAAATCCACAAGAGATAAAGTTCAATATGTGTATATAAATGTATTACTTATGAGAAGTAATAAAATTCTGCAAGAGAATGTGAACACAATCCTTGAAAATTCTTTTTATACAGCCATTTTGAAAGTTTTGCTTATCTAATAATCTAATTTGTTAGTTTAAAAAAAAAACCCCAAAAAACCAAAAAAAACCCCAAAAAACCTATTTTTTTTATCAAATATAAGTAACTTCGAACATTTCCACTGTCGAGGCAAAATGTTCCCTTTTTGATTCGACAATTTTCAGGGTAATAATTCACCTATAACAATGCTGTTGAATACTCGCTTTCAAAATACAAGCCTTGAAGCAGAAAGCCTTGAAGCAGTAGTACTCGTAAAATATGGCATTGTTGACATTAAGAGTATTCTATGTACATTTCATTATAAGTGATTTAGGGATGTCTTAAAATCCAACCTCAAAGCATGCAACATTCACACTGACACCTAGAAGACGCTAGCACTAAATCGTTCTGAGTGGCGAATGATCTACTACACTGGTTTAAAGTGCTTTGGACACCACCACGTCGACCAGCTGCAAGAGCACGCTAAACCAATGCTAAAGATCAGCCGCTGACTCCATCCACCTAGCGTTGATGCTGGTCACTGATAGGACTGGTCAGCAACACCTGCCATCATTATTGAATTTGAATTGATCGATTGATGGCACATCAACCCTTGGTGGGTCATTTAGTGCTGAATTCAGGAGGGGGATCCCATGTCCCGTGACTAGAGACTGGGGGGGGGGGATTGGAATCCCAAATCCCTGTCACCAAGACAAATGCCACAAAGACCGGGATAAAGGGGATCCCAAAAGCTTCTCAGGACAAATCCTGAGCATGTTAATGGTGATCGCCTCCCAACCAGCAGGCAAAGGTATCCTGTGCAACTTCTCCCAGGACGATAACCGAGCATGCCA
>VCCN01004995.1:298708-313105 GCA_006491835.1 Architeuthis dux | reverse complement strand
AAGAAATTGTCTGTTATATATAGTACATGTCTGGTTGTGGGCAGATTTAGTGATATGTGATATATAGTAGTGATATATTTAGTGATTAATAATTAGATTAAGTGGATATTAAGTGTTTTAAATAGTAGAAATTCGGATGATATATCTTGAAAGCTGAGTGTTTAATATGTCTATTGGCGTCCATCTCTTTGGAATCAAGGCATGCTGGTCACCCATAGGTGAGGAGGAGTCAGGCTCCTAGCTGTTAACCAGTTGCTGCTGTCTGCCCAAATGTCGCCCAATTCAAAATCAGGGCGCATACTCTGATTGGTCAAATGCATTCTCTTTGTCAGCCTTTGACCTATTTTCTAGCCCGGAGCCAAGTGCAAAATTTAATACTATCCAACTCAAACGTCATCCTTCTCCCTCCTTCTCAGCAAACGAACACATGATCTGGGTGTATTTCATTACACTTATATGAAAAATCATCATCATGAACTCTTGGATCATATTTATAATTTACTTTAAAAGCTTCCCCTAGGTCCATTGAGTATGCATGCCAAATTAGCTTTGGCAAATCAGACTTAGTATTATAGAGAAATAGATGGAAATTGGATCATTATTATCAGGGCTAACACAGACCCTACACAAATTTCTTTTCTTCTAAAAGTCCCAAAGCTTTTTACTTTCCTAAGTCCATCAAGTATGCATGCCAAATTGGTGGCACTGTGCCAGATGGTTTCCATAGTATGACAGATAAACAGTTTTAACTTATATAAATGGATTTCTGTTTTCAATTATAAAATGTACTGAATAATAACTATTTCAGATTTTAAAAGCAAAAACATTGTTAACTTCTTACCTGTGCCAGCTCCAATGTCAGCAACAATCTTATCTTTAAATAAATCTTGATTTTTCAATATGGCATCCCTACAATTTTAAACAAAAAACAAATAGTGAAAATATTTAGTAAATAAAACTAAAAGGTTTTCTTGAACCTAAAGAATACATTATAAAATGTAGTTTAAAAAGAATTTAGAAACAAGACTTGATTTTGACATGCCAAATTTCTTTTATTGTGTCGGTTTCTCACCGCCAAACATTCACACTATTTTATGACCATATATCTTGCACACTTTAGGAAAAATAGGCTCCACAGGATTCTCGCCTAAAGCTACCAAGATAAGATCAGACATCAATCATTGAGGTGTCAACACTAGGCTCCAGGATTTTCTAACCAATCAGAGAACAGCATTTTGCGATATAAGCAAATGCTTTTATACCATCTTTAAAATAGCTGGACTTTTGGTCTCCAGACTCCCTGTCGGGAGATATTACTGATTCTCACACATACAGGGCTGCACATAACTATACACCAACACACTGCGGCAAGTACTTAAAATATCACTACTTAGAACTATTTTCCGAACCAAGTATAAACCTTAAACTATTTTCATTCAGGCTTGTTGTATTTTTATCTATTCGTCAATTTCAGCATTCCCTTCTTTCCCCATATCACCAATCCTTTATAGTCAGGCCAACATTCTATACCATGTGTCCAGCCATTTCATCTCACTGACTAGTGACTACTGTCCCCAGTTCTAGCGACATGCTAGGGTTAACTTACATACACACTAGTACAAGTAACATCAGGCCATAACTTTAATTGTAGCTAGGAAACATTATATACAATCATTTATCCTCATGTAGTCAGATATTAATAATCACATACTATATATTTTCCTTCAACAACACCAACATATCCGCTACTATTGTGTCAGTTTGAAGAGATCAAATCAGTTTTGACTTCCACACAATTACTTCACAATGCCTCATACTCCAGGTGCACAGGAATTATCAGATTTACTTTTATTAGAGAAGACAACAAATCCAATGAAAAACTATAAAGCACTCAAAGTGTGTACCTCTGCCAACACCATTGTCACTAAAAACTGAATGATGCAGGGTAGGTAAATCAAGTCCTTCCTATGGACCACACTTCCACAAAATGTTATTGAAATTTTGGAAATATTGGTGTAGACAAAAAATGAGTAAATATATAAATGTATGAAATTTTTCTTTTTTTTTTTAAACAACCTGGATCCACAACATTAAAAAAATAAAAATAAATTCCTCCTTACCCTATGACCTACCCTTCCATATAATGTCATTGAAATTCATTGAGAACTTTTGGAGATATCCTAGTCCAAAGTAGGAGCTTAACCGGTTATTGTTCCCAGATTGTCATATTTCTCGGAACACAATGGTGCAAAAAAAGGAGCTTTACTTTTATTGTGTGGACAGACAGACAGACAGACAGGAGTGAATTACCAGATCACCGATAGCACCAAGCCAGGGCTTGCAAAATTTAATCTTAATGTTAATTATTACTTATATAAAATCTTTGCCCGTCCTCATAGTTTTCTGGCCAAACCTTGCCTGGGCTGGTAGAAAACACTGGTACTACCACTGTACCAGAGGTAT
Organism: Architeuthis dux; assembly: GCA_006491835.1. Classification (NCBI taxonomy): domain Eukaryota; kingdom Metazoa; phylum Mollusca; class Cephalopoda; order Oegopsida; family Architeuthidae; genus Architeuthis; species Architeuthis dux. Next base: position 310,642 of record VCCN01004995.1, on the reverse strand, counting down.
AAATTCTTTTTTTTAAAAAAACAATTAAAAATACGAGAAACAAAACATTACTTAAAATGTTTTTAAAATTTGGCCATTAAACGAAGGTATATATAAAAGGTTCAAAGAAAAGTACAAAAAGCATTAGTTTCAAGTTTCAAATTAAAAATTTAAAAAAAGAAGAAAAAAAAAAAGAGAACGCTAAATTACTTACCGATAAGTCATTGTCCGTACGGTGTCCATCAGCATTTCTTCGTGAACTTCTATACTGGCATATCCACTGGAAAAAATTAATTAAACAGTGATTTTGTTACCTTCTATAGTTTTGAAAAGGGTTATTAACATTCAAAGAGTTTTTCCAACGATTGAACTTCTAAATCATCCCTGTTTGTGTTGTTAACACAATGTTTCTGATAATCCATTCTATGGCCTTCTTCAGGTGTACTATCCGAATATGATGTTGGTAAACAGAAATTTCTTTTTCTCCAATGGTAGCAATGCAATGTAGGATTTGGGTGTTTTCCTTTCCTTTGCCTGGATTTCCACACCCTGTTGAGTAGCGCATTCAGATAGTACACCTGAAGAAGGCCATAGAATGGATTGTTTTTCAGACGATGGAACTCCTTGTTAACATGACGTTTTGGTCGATCCATTCTACGGCCTTCTTCAGGTGTACTATCCGAATGTGATGGTGGTAAACAGAAATGTTTCTTCTCCAATAGTAGCAACTTATGTAGAATTTGGGTGTTTTCCTTTCCTTGTTAGGCCTGGATTTCCATACCTTGCAGCCACATCGAGTTGAATTCAGCACTTGTCTGACTTCTACACTCAGCCAACATGTTGATGTATGCTGTTTCTTTGAATTTTCTCGGTTTCCAACAGTGTTCCCCGTCTATAATCAGGACTTCTTCCCAGAGAGGATAGGGTTCACTTTTCTCTGTAGGATGGCTGACTGCCTTCACATTCGGATAGTACACCTAAAGAAGGCTGTAGAATGGAGCGGCCGAAACGTTGTGTTAACAACACAAGCAACAAGAAGGAATTCAATCATACAAAACACACTTTGAAACTGATTTTGTTGTTATTTTCTACTGGCACCCAATGTTATGATTACACAAAACGACTTGTCAAATAAATTTTCATTCTTAGATACAGGTATTTTCCACTTTAAGAAAAAAAAGTGCAAATAGCGTTTGTTTTGCAGCAAGCTGTTATAGAGGCAGCATACACCCTTTTTGTCTCTCTTACATCAGAGTCTCCTGTATCACCCCCCACCCTCTGATGACTCAGACTAATATACCATCATGACCATTTTTTTTTTATCTGGGAATGCTTAAAATTTTTCGGCTTAAAGAAAGTAATGGTATATTTTTTCTTATTGTCAAAATCCAGTCCAAGTCTGGAGTAGACTTTGTTTTTCTACTGCAACAAGAACAATGCTCACAAAGTTTAAAGGAATAAAAATTAACATTCCCATACTGTGAAAATTGAAATCACAACCAAATGATTGGTAGCCGGCTCTCCTACCGACATGACCAAATTTTGCAGATATGTAAGATTTATCAGTTTGGCTATCCTTCGAAATGAGAATGGAACATTTTTGGCGATTTCTGCTATGGAAAATTTTCCGCAGAATTATTTCAGGAGTTTTATTTTTTGGATGTCTCATTATTATCCACTGTAGTAATATAATATTAAATAGTAGGTGATTGTTACTTTTTATGTGCTAAATTCAGCAATCATTTTCAGCATACAATTCCACGTGGTGCTACTGCAGCTGTGAAAAAGAAAGCTTGCAAATGAGGGCTGAAATAAGTATGTCTTAAAAACAACTACATAAGTTTAATCTGTAATTGTGCGCTTTTTGTAAATTTGAAATAAAAACCTTTGAATTCTGAAATGACCTCAACTAAGGTGAGTAAACATTGTATTATTATTAAAATTCTTTAAAAAAAAATCCACAGAAACTAATTTCTAAAGCAGGAGATTTTTACGCGTATGGACTTCCATAGCAAAAATCGCCAATGGCTGAAATCACCAAAAATGTTCCATTCTCCAGTTTCAAAGGATGGCCCAAAATTTATCTTAAAGATACACAAGGGCTTATTTCATTCTAATAAATAAATACATTTATATTAAAATGAATTTTATAATTTCTTTTACTTATTATATATACAATAAACAAGTGGCAGTAATCACCTTCAGTTGGAATAGAAGTAGAAGGAGTGGAGTTTGACCCTGCAGCAGCCAGGCTTGCTGACACATATTCAAAAAGGATGTTACATATCATTTTATAGAGTAGTTCTTCATTTACAATTTTTTTTATCTATTATATATACTACAGAAAAGTTGCAGTAATCATCTTCGGAATAGAAGTAGGAGTTGAGTTTGTTGCTGCAGCAGCCAGGTTTGTTCTTTATGGATCCAATCTTTGACAAAAAGCTACTTAAACATCAAGCTTTTGATCAAGTATCAATTCCTGTTCGTGGGGTTCAGTGTTGGTTACAGAGGTTTTGGGGAGGGGGGGTCTTAAAGTTATTGAACATCCAAGAAGGAAGCGACCCTTTGACAATGACACACTAAGCTTTTTGAGAATTTGATGCCAGGAATAATGATTTTTACAGTACAGGCATAAATAACTCATTGGCAAAAATAAATTCAATCAAATGGAACCTATTATTAATTTTTGACTAGTATTTTCTTCCTTTTAATTAATCACTGCTACCCACAACAGACCAGTTTAAACACTGTTGCCGGGTTTAAGTTATTCATATGTTCTGACATTTATATGTATCCAGACTTTGCCCAGCCCTAACTGTTCATAGTAGAAACTTTAAATTTTCCCCCAATGAGTAGGAAAAAAGTTTTTTTCCCTCCAAAATAATCATTTTATGTGTGTGTGCGTGGGGGGGGGTCCAATTTACAATGTAAGTTTATGCTAAATTGGTCTCTTAGTTTGTGTCCAGCAATGAATTTATGGTTCAAACTACATTGGTAGTATTTTCGAGGTAAAAAGGAGCATACATGGGTGGCGTGATTCCTAATTTCCCTGGGAACGCTAGTTTTAGTTTCTTTTCATCGCAACAAAGATTGTCAGTCTACTGCAGTGAGTAAACAGCACAGATCGGAAGTGAAGAAAAACGCTCTGGGCGAGACTGGAACTCTCATCCCTTTTACCTCAAGAAGCCTGCCTATGTAGGGCAACTTGTTCTACCAATTGAGCTACTAGTCAAAAATTAATAATGGTTGACAATGCTTCATCTAATAAAAAAAAAAAATACAATGAACCTCGTTGAAACGGACTAATAGGGGTTGTCGGTTTTAGCCAATTATCTGAGTAGAGGTTAATACTGTATATGTACGATATTGGATAGTATATGTACGATATTGGATAGTATATATACACTGAACATGATACATCATATATATATTTTATGAAATTATTTAACATAAGATTAATTAGTTTTTAATTAAATCTCTAAACCATTATAAGTTTGTTTACTTCTAAATGTGGAGAAATAATACAATACTATGCTATGAATTTTCTTACAAAATACCCTTCTCAATCGGCCCATTAGTATATTTTCGGTGAAATTTTAAAATGTGTGTGAAAATTGTGCTAAAATTTCCAAATGCAAATTCTACTAGTTCACCGGTTTGTGAGTGTAAACAGTTTTTCAAACCCAATTATCTCTGGTTTTATATTGTCTACAGAAATAATTTTTAGTTGATAATTTTCTGCAATCTTTCTTTTATTAATAACAAAGATTATTACAATAAAATCAATAGACATTTTCATCGACACATGGATGGTCACTCTCTTAACTCAGATTTTGTCTGTTATACCCGATATCCATTTTAACGAGAGTTCACTGTATAATATTACCACTTGGAACATACTTTTAACATTTTCCATCACTTGTTTTTTATGTTTTAAACTTCTTTTACAAGAGAAGCATTACTCATGATTTACTTTTATATTGTAATAAAGAAATACATTGTTTGCCAGAGACACTGTAATTTATTTGCCTGTTAAAACTTTTAATATTAGTATCTTCTGTTCCAGTGATATTTGGGATTTGCTAGTTGACCAAATGAAATACTTACTTGAAATATAACTGATCTGTTTCTTCTTCAGATTCCCCATCTCTTTGGCATAAACTGAAATGGAAATGAAGACAAAAAGCATAGAGTTGTCTCAAGTCAAATATGGCTGCCATCATCATCTATCGTTCACTATGTGTGTCTGTTGTCATATCCTTTTTCTCAATTGGATAACTTCATTATTCCTTAATATATTTCAATGAAATTTTGTATATAGGCTTGTGGAAAGATTCTACCACAGGGATGGTGACTTATGGCTGATCCAATTGTTTGTTTACACTATATAAGCAAAAACGTTTTTGTTTACATTTGAGAAGATTTCTTTTGCTGAAATTTGGCTATAATGTTGACAAAACCCCCAGGAGTTATGGTCAATCTGATTGTTTACATTTTATATAAAATGGGCACCTAATTATTAAAATATATAAAATCTTGGGACCCTGTGCAGCTATAGTGTTTTCCCCTCATCTTTCTTAAATGACAGGTCTGCTTAGTCATTCAATAGAAACCGTCATGTTACCAACATCTTTTGGCAGCATACCATGTTGGGGGTGACCAATGAATAAGTTACTTCTCTCACCTTTTGTTGGATCACTAAACAGTCTGAATTTTCAAAAAACAAGTGAGCACAAACTAGGATCAATTTAGCATAAATTTACATTGTAAATTGAACACCCCACTAAAAACCTATTTGGGGGTGGGTTTAAAAAACAACAAACAAGTTTATCTAGACATAAGGAGTAAATGTTGAAATTTTCAGCCATCTAGCTCCACTGGTGAGGCCTGTACCCATGATACATACACAGCCAGCTGGACCAACTTGAAAACTGAAGAAATCTATGTTGACAGTTACTAATATGTGAAGTGTGGATCAGACAAAATTAGAAAAAGTTGACGACCTCAGGAGCTATTTTAACTCAGTCAAGACATGAATTTAGCCTAACAACCAATATTAGTAATAAAAAAGGAAGCTGCTTATTCTGATCATTTTGGGACATTTTTTTTTTAATGCATCTTGGTATTCCCTTATGCGTGCCACTCACATTTTGCTGGGACGCCTTTGAAGTCGAAATCTTCCATCTTCTTTGCCATTCAAGACTTCTATTGAAAATCCTCAGGTCACAAGACATGGGGAGGTGATGGGCCTTACCCCGCCATGCTGACCCATGACAGAGGGAGGGGGAGGTGGGAACTCTACATGATCATGTCATTTCTAGACGGTCACCCATCTAGGTACTAGCCAGGCTCAACATTGCTTAACCACAGTGATCTTACGAGAACTGCTGTGTCCAATGCGATTTGACCTTACAACAACATAGGATACAAAGATTGGAACAATTTACATTCATTTGTTGTTATTAAATCTATTCTTATAGACAACTTTACGTTATAAAAAAAAATTAATATAAAATGTTTAATTCATTTTAAATAAAGTGTTTGGGACCCACTGATTTTGATAACAATAACCGTTTGATAACATTATCCGTGATTATAATAAATGTCTTTTGTACAATAATCAAAACAAAATTTTCTGATGTTTACACTGAATTGAAAAACAAACTTTAAAAACCTTAGTAATAGTATCCTTGCTGTTTTTAATAATTCAGTAAATTGTATTTTTGTTACTGTGCTTTTATTAAATTTACAAATAGTGATATTTATACCAGCACTAGAGTACTTATTAGTAACTGGTTATTTAAATCATTATAATAATCCATTCTGCTTTTAGTTCACGTTATAATCAGTTACAGCCAATCTAGTAGCAGTAGTAGTTCACCAAGTATTGCAATTATTTGCTGGGTTGCCAGATAGTTGGAGATGTTTCTTGCCAAAAAATGGCCAAATGCGAAAATTGTTTATAAAAGCAATTTTACTATTTATTTTTATGAAGTATTGTAAATCATTATTTGTTTTCAGCTGCTTTTTTAACGCAACTCCACGATGACGGTCTGCGGTAAAAATCAAGTGAAAAATTAAGATGAATAAAAAATTAATAATAATAATAATAATAATAATAATAATGATTGTTTATAAAACATTGCAATACTGAAGTACACCTAAGAAATAATAATTTATTGAAAATACTACTGCAACAAAGTCAAAATGGCCAAATGCTTTTTAAAAAGACCAGGTTTGTCAAATGTGGCCATAAAAACGCAACCGGGACAGTAGTGGTCATACTAGTTTTTTTAATACTCCTAACAGAAGACACAGCAGAAATCCATCTCCTTTTTAAGTTCAACGTGATATAATCAGCTGATGCCTTCTTTTTAATTCACTAATATTAGAATTTGTAATCATGACTAGTGTAACAATAGTACTAATAGTTACTACTAGCAGCAGTTATACTAACAAGAGTAAGTCAGTACTTCTCAAGTCTAACAGTACATTCAGCATAACTGTCCCATAATAGTTGGGACATTGCATGTACATTTCATACATTAATTGTAACAACTATTATGGGACAGAGGTAGTATTATAATTAACCATTTAAGATTAAAATTTTAAAACATTAAACTTTACAATAAAAAATAACATTCAAACAATATTATTCAATTTTCTTTCATTCATAAAGTTTAGTTTCGTTTTTCAGTAACAAACTTCCAGAACTATACACGGGATTTTAAGAAAATGACAACAAAAAAAGGGAAAAGTAAGAAAGAATATACATATATACATTCGTTGTGTCCTCATAATTTTTAACCATGTATATAAAATGTGTGCGATCTAATTTATTTTTATATCCGGGAATCCCTTTTTTATACTTTCTCTTTGTCCATATTTCATTCACCAATAAAAAGAATTCGTTCATTCATTCATCTTTTAAACTGTCATACGAACATTTGGGTTTCACAATAGTTTTTAAAAAATAAAAAAATTATGTATGTAGAAAATTGGGAGTATAATCACTGAATCAGCCAGGACCTTTGGGAGGGATTGGAGCTGGTACATCGCAACACGGGACCCGGAGAGTCAAGAAGGGGGTTCGGTTAGAGAATTTCTTGGGTAGAGTGCTGTGTATTGAAACTTACAAGTCGATGTCCATTAATAAAATAAGCTTGACCCAATCGTTTGCCGGCGAGCGAATGGCGTTCTAAAATGGGATGGCTAAAGTATAAGGGTGTTTAAGCAGTGTGCGTAGGAGGGGGGGGGGCAAGGCTAAAAACAGTCTCATACCGCCTTATACAAAAAAATTCCTCTCGAAAAGAAAATACATAACTGGTTTTATATTATTTAATTCCACCGAGTATTGTAGTTGTACTACTACTACTACGAATTACTAGTAGTCGCAATAATTATTTTTGTTAAGATTCGGTTAAGCGAACCTAAGTAAAGAATTATGGAAAAATATTTTTCCTATGTGGTTTGAACGGATTTGAGCTTTGACTGAATAATCTGACCTTCGTTTCATTATTGAGAACAGAAAACTTATAAGGGAAGAAAAAGTGAATTGAATTGGCTCTAAAATGGGTGATCGCTTTATGCACGTATAATCTAAAACGGGACACATACTTTGTGTCCGTCTTTGCTATACGTTTAATTTACAATGTAAATATCTGCTAAACTGGACCCTTACTTTGCGTCCGCCTACGTTACAATATTTTTTTTCTCAAAATACTGTCAACTATGTAACAATTACTGAAATAGACAAGCAAATTTAGAATTTAAATTTTTTTAAAAATTAAAAATTGAACAATGCCAAATTTGATAACTAAAAAGGCTAGTTAATGTATCAATATTTATTATCATTGATACAGCGGATAATAGTGTCTAATCCAAATTCTGTTTTTCTTTCATTAATTCTTATTTCTTTTTTATTTGTGCGCTGTTTTTAACATCGAGTGAGCGAGGGTGTGAAACTTTACAATCGGGACCGCCCCCCCCCCTATATTGTGCCGAAAAGGGTTTTACCGTGTTGCTTTTTACAGACACTAAAATATTTTTGCCCTTTTGTGCATCCGTAGTTGATTTCAATAATTAAAAGTTAAGAGGACACCAAACGAAATTTTGCTATAATTGAATGACAATGTAGTGATTTTATACCAGTGGTGAATGATCCACCCAAGGGTGAATACAATTATTTCGAGGGTAAATAAAACTAATAGGCTGGGTGAACGGTGAACCATTTGAGATATTTATATTTTTCTATACTTAAAAAATTAATGGTAAACGTACACAATAAGAAAACAGTTTCTAAGAAATCTAAAACTTTTGTTTCAATGTTTACGAACTTAATTTTAAACTAGAAAAATTCTACTATCTCTGTCCCATAATTATTACATTTGCAAATACATTTCATACACTAAATGTAACAACTATTATGGGCCAGGTAGTAATACTGGTAATTTTTAATGTTCATTTTTTTTTTTGTCACTCGTAGTTTTTTTTCCTCACATATATTTAGGATGTTTAAAAACTTTAATAAACACTTAAGAAATGAGTTTATTATTATTTTTTTTGCTCATGATAGACACTGAATTATGTATAAAAGGATGAATGACACTGAAATAGTTTAAGTAGTACTGCCTGAGGTAATATTTTGATGAAGACAAAAATGATAAGAAAAGTTCCCCCACCCCCGGGCTATGGAACCGACACTCCTTAATCGGCGAACAAAATATCCTAGTGTCACCTCTCTTTTAAGAAGTCAAAGATTTTGAGAAAAAAAAGGCTACCACCCAAAAACTGTACCCCACCCCAATGACATTTAGCCTATAATAGGAAAGGTTAACAAGCCTGGAAGTCAGACCATAGATGCGCTACTTTTATGTGAAGATCTAGCAAGGACAATGTTGGAGAAGAGTCATTTAACATATCAACTTTTTTTTTCGGACTCCATCCTTACGGATATTACATTTTACACCCGAAGAGGGCGGTAGAATGATTCGGCCGAAACATTATGACTACATCGAAGATGAGAAGAAATGAAAAGTTTAAATTTCCCGAAAAAAGTTGGTGTCTAAAATTGAGTTTAAAAATAATCTAAAAACATTTATATTATCCAGATATATATCTAAAATCTATGAAATATATTACATAAATTAACTGTGACTTTAATCTTCAACATTTATTTTTTCAAAATATTACTTAATTTATTAAAATATTAAGTAAATAGAAATTACTTTTTTTTATCAAAAATCATTTAAATAGCAATTTCGACATCTAGACACAACCAAAAACAATCTAAATTGGCAACACTGAGCATGAGATGTAACTCACATTTCGGTATGTCAGTCAGTGACGGCAGTCGATGCTAGCGTATCTAATAAATTAAATAAAAAATACTTATTTTATCAAAACTCATCAAGATCCCTTTCATACTGGAACAGAACAGAACTCCCTTTCAGACGAAACACTAAACTGTTAACATGTTCAAAAACAACCTAACAAAAGAAACTAGCTTACCACACAAATACAAACATTTCTAAAATACTCACACCTTCAATGCCAACCCCTATTCCATCTGTTAGATGTATCTTCAGTTGGTACTCTTTATGATAAATACTTTATGATAAATTAGACGCAACCAAAAACATCTAAATTTAGATGAAAAACATTGGCAACACTGTGCAAGGGATGTAACTCACATTTCGGTATGTCAGTCACAGTCAGTGATGGCAAATCGATGCTAGCATATCTAAAAACTTGATGACTAAAAAAATAATGCATTTTAATCATAGAAACAATAATTATGTTGCATAAAATCTTATTCAATAAAATTTATTGGCATTGCAAATGAGTTAAGTCTTATTTTAAAATGTTGACATTGTATTATTTTCTATTATTAGTTAATTCACGTGAAAAAGTTCACAGATATGATTGAATTTCTATGAGATTACTTTTTTTTTCTCGAGAAGAAACTACTAAACTTGTTTCAGTGGAAGATTCCCTTGTTTTAAACGGTGGTGTAGGAGATATTTTTATAAGCAACATTGTTATTTTTGTTTACGGACAGAGAAAAAAAAATTACTTTATTATATAAGTATCATTTTAAAATTATAGCTGATGTGAATTTTAATGATCCCCACCCGGCACAATTCTTAACTGCTAAGCTGGCAAATAAGATACATACTACTACCAGTCCCATAATTGTAGTTACATTTGCATATATAACATAACTATTATGGGACAAAGGTATTAATAATTAAATAAGATCTGCACTATGGGCATAGATGATTTTAAATCGCACCCGGGCCCCAAAAGCTTTAGAATAGTAGCTCACCTACTCAACTGCATTTTTACTAACATCATACATCATAAAAAAAGCAGCTGCACAGGGCCCCAAGATTTTATAGTCACTCCCCAAAAATATGCCTTAAAAATATTTTAATATTTCTAATTTTTTGTAGGTATAAAACTAAAGGTGAAATGTCTCTATACTAAACTTGTTTGTGAAGATTTAATTTATGTTACAAATCTCACTAAATGTTCGAGGGGCTACTCAAGGAGCCAAGGCCACCACACATCTCCAGCTACGCCCTGATTTGTATTATTGTGAAAATCACGAACAGACTTTTCCTATTTTATACCTTTTGGCTTGAGTGTGTCTTGAACGATCTCGAAAATGTGAAAGTTTAACAAAAAATCATTTACTTCGAAGTTGGAATAGATATGTATTCATTTGTCCCTCTAATATCTGGAAAAGTTCTCAATAACATTTTGTAGAAGGGTGGACCATGGACCGAAAAAGAATTGATTAAATTTTGGGATTAATTTTTTTACAGTTATCTCCCCTGCATTGCAGCTATATATGAAATGATTTTCATTCAGTTTTTTAGTGATAATGGCGTTGGCTGTGGTATGCGCTCTTTGAGTGCTGTCTAGTCTTCTTTGAAATAATAATGCAATGCACAACATTAACAATAATTATTTTTAGTGTAAATTTTTATGCGTATATATTTAATGAATGACAGCCCTAAATGTTTTATTAATGAAACACATGAATTAAAACTACAAAATATCTTTAGATTTCAGTGGCATTCATTCACTCCGAGTCTGATAATAGTAGGTCCTCCCCGGTGTGGCCAATTTAGATGTTTTCTATCTAGATCTAGATTTCAGAAATTCCTATTTGGATGATTTTTAATAAAATAAATATCTTTTTAAAATGTAATTTATAGTAATATAATAGGTAATATTTTTTAATAAATTGAGTAATATTTTAATAAAATAAATGCTGAAGATTAAAGGCACGTTTAATTTATTAATATGCAAAATATTTCTTAGATTTCAGATATATCTTGGGAATCTAGATGTTTCAAGATGTTTTTTGACTCAATTTTAGATGTAAATTGACATAAAGTTGGCAACACTGGTCGCCCATGTCTTATAAGCCGGTATCTGCCCGGACTCAGTGTTTTTAAATTAATTTTTAATTACATAAATCTTATTTACAATATTTGATAACATTAATTGGTATTTTCTGGATCGTAAACGACAAGTATTTTTGTTAAATTCATAAAATCAGTCCAATTTAATCAGATAATAGAAAATCCAGCTACCGAACTGGAGACAAGTGTGTGTGTGTGAGTGAGTGAGGGGTAGGGCAAAAAAAGCAGCTGCACAGGGCCCCAAGATTTTATAGTCACTCCCCAAAAATATGCCTTAAAAATATTTTAATATTTCTAATTTTTTGTAGGTATAAAACTAAAGGTGAAATGTCTAAACTTGTTTGTAAAGATTTAATTTATGTTACATCTAGAGATATTGATCTATACAGGACTTTACATTAAATTAAACATTTTATGAATATTTCATTTTTGTTTTGACTTTTTTGAAAATAGTAGCTAAAGAAATACAAAAATAGAACCCCCCCCCTCGCAAAAAAAAGTTAACATCAATGTTAAATTC
>VCCN01004995.1:267895-286026 GCA_006491835.1 Architeuthis dux | reverse complement strand
TTATTTATTTTTGTTTCGGTCGTTTTAACGGGGATTAACTTGGAAACAAAACGTTGACAAATGTTGTCAAATGCGGTCAAAAATTGTATAAACAACGTCGCACGTTTTGAACAGAGTCTGTGCTTTTTATTGTTCTTCATAAAATAATCTTTATTGAGATCAGTATATATTAAAATTAAGTGCAATGCGTTTTACGAGGTGGGGATTTATTTTTTTTGTCGATTTCTATTTTATTTTCATACAAGAGCGTAGCGGTTACCTGCTGGGAAAACAGAACCGGCGAATAGAGTTCAAGTTCCAGCTGAGACTGATTACGTTCACTTCGCATTAAAGTCCTTGGGAAAGACAAGAATCAAATCCCCCCCGGCTATGGGCTGTTAGTAGATCAGTTGGAGCCGTTTAGCATTGTAATGCAGTCCATTCTACAGCTTGGCAGTCTCCATAGCCGGTCCCAAGCCCGCATTGAAAAAAATATGCCTGTAAAAAGATTTTCCCTCCTATTTGCAAGTCTCCCGCATTTTGTTGATTATCTTGGTTTAAAACTATGTTTTCAATACACTGAAATAGCTATTTTAGAGAAATTTTCTGCGCCCCCCAATCATGGAGTGAGCATTCTTTTTAGGAAATCTCCCGCCTGGAAATTTCTAAACATTGACAGGTATGTGTAAGACTTGTCAATTTAACTCAGTCGGTAAGAGAGCCGCCTACCAATGAGTGATTTACTTATCCGTTTGGTATAACGTGACAGTACAGACAAACGGTAAATAAAATTGAACATTTACTTTTATTAAACTTATCAGATTTAAACGGGTATCGTAGATTTTTTTATTGGCTAAATTGGAAAGAATCAGCCGGATCTTACCGGAAAATGGCTAATTTGGCATCTCTGGGAGAAATTTGCCAACAGAAAGAGCACCCTGGTACGCCGCTGGGTACAACCTGTTTTTACAGATGAGACGATTGTGTTTGATACATTAATTCCGTGTTAGAAGTTAAAAAAAGGGAATTTTGGGCGATGACAGTTCGAGATGTCACAAATGTTGCGTATAAGAACTGTGAATATCATGTCTTTCCCGGCGTGGAGTCACTGCTCATTGTCTCTAAGCACGACCAGCATATATTGGTGGATGGTCGTAGTGGAACGCTCTCAGCCTTTTTTCTTTTGCCAATTCTCGTATCAAGTCACGTCTTGGGTTATTTTAGAGATACTCTGAGCAATTATTATTATTATCATAGAGGAAGCCGCTTATTGCGATCACTTTGGGACAGGGTCTTTTAGATAACAATAACTGGCTGATGTACATTCATTGTTATAAATTCATTGTTATAAACAACTTTACATTATAATAAAATATATCAAAATTAATATGGAATTTATATGATTGTTTAATTCATTTTAAATAAAGTGTTTAGGACCAACTGATTTTGATTACAATAACTGTTTGATAACATTATCCATGGTTATAATAAGCGGCTTCCTCTGTATTATTATTATTATTATTATTATTATTATTATTATTATTATTATTATTATTATTATTATTATTATTATTAATTTCCTTGATTTGTTGTTTGATACAATTGTTTAACAAGTCTTTCACTTGAGATCTAAAGCAAATGAAGGTTTTTCTTAGGAAATTATTGAGCATTTTCTTTTCTTTTAATATCATTCATTTTCCTTCTACACTTTGGGCACAAACACGGACATATAATTGACACACTATAAAAGAGAACGGAAAGAGTTCACATAAGTTGGGTATAAGGCTTAGGGAGGGGGATATTGGATTGAGAGAGTGTTTCTGAGTATATGAGCAGTGCCCATTAGCACGATATTTTGTATCTCAGCCAAAGATGGATTTCCTGGGATTTTTTAAAGGTGTGCATCCGTTTTTTTCTTAATCATTCCCAGCGCTCCTACTACTACTGGGATAGTGGTTGTGTTTAACCGCAGAAATTCCACAGAACAATTTAGGAATAAAAATCAAGTAATCATATACTATAATAATACCGAGTGTTATGGCCAAATCGCGTTGGATTTGAGTACGATCCCCGAAGTTAAGCAATATTGAGCCTGGTCAGTACATAGATGGGTGACCATTCGGGAATACCAGATGCCGTAACCACCAGGGGAATACCCTAGCGCTGAAAAGAAGCAACAAAATGTTGCCCGTGGCTAAATACTGGTTATGTCACATCTATTCCAGCCTTGTCGAAAGTTTCGCCCTAAATATTATTTATCAACATTGAATAGCATATGCAGAATTTTTCATTTCCAATAGAATCATTAATAGATCCGTTGTCAGTAAGATAACTTGTGACAGTAAATATGCAAGAGTGTCTGTTGGATAAGTTTTAACGAAGATAAATTAATTGCAATTGCTTCTTTCTAACGAATATAAATTAATGATAATTGCTTCTCCGCTTTACGCCATTTCGGCTTGCGAAAGGTTTTCATCAGAACGCTTTACGTTCGGATAGCGGGGGAAACCTGTAATATATTTTCTATCTTATAAATAAATCGTAAAAAGATTCAAATACAGTGTAAGGATGTTCTCTTTGATGGATCATTTTAAAACGTGAGAAACGATAGATTTGAACCGAAGTTGAATCTTGGTTCACGTCACGGTGACTGCCCCGTTTAGGACTTATTTATATTTTCTTTATAAGTTACACGAGTGGAAAGGGAAAAGATAATTCCTTTGAACAATCGTTTGGTCACGCAGATTAAATGCGAATTTTTTGCTGTGGATATTTTTAGAGGGTGTTTTGACGATGCGCGGACCGGCTACATTGAAAAATTGGTTGAACAAACATTAACTACTGGCCGCCATCATGGAGAATCAAGAAAGAACGCGGGTTACGAAGTAAAAAGAAAAAAGGTAAAAGTAAGAGTTGTATAGGGAAAGAGAAGGAAGAAGAGAAGAAAAAAGATGAAGGAGAGTGAGAAAGAAAGAAAGAAAAATAGAATTAAAAAGGAGAAAGAAGAAAGAAAATACTTCACCCTTTTTTACCCTTTCTTCTTAAGAAGAAAGGGTAAAAAAACGTTTTTTTAACATGAGATCCTGTTTTTTTAAATTTCTATATCCACACATACACAAACACAGTTTGCATTTTTCTTCCTTCCTTCCTCCCTTCCTTTCTTTCTTTCTTTCTTTCGCTCTTTCTTTCTTTCTTTCCTACTTTCACTCTTTCGCTCTTCCCAATCCCTAAAGAACTAACTTTAACACAAATAAGATATTCTATCGTCTGCATTATTCAAAGACAACATTTCAAGGACTACAACCAAAATCATTCGACGTACGTATTGCAGATCGACGCGAACAATCAGAAAATAATAACAGAAAAGGAATCAGAAAACATTAGTAACATTGAAAGAGAATTTCGTTCCGTTTCCAGGAAATCCATGCAGGTGAATACTTGTCTCATTTTTTTTAAAAATGCTATGATTCTTTCTATTTTGTTGCTTTCATCACTTTTCATTAAATATTTGAAACTATTTTTATTTTGAATTTTCGATACTAATTTTATGACAGTCGATTACTCTTTGACAATTTGTATTATTTCGCTTACTACTAAAATTACAACAAGCCCGACTGCTGCAGGGTCTAACTCCATTTTTACTTCTATTCCGACTGAAGATTACTGTAACTTTTCTATTGTATATATTATAAATAAATTCGTGAATTTATATATTCACGAATTTATTGTCAGTTTAGCTCAGTTGGTAAGAGAGTCGCCGAGAAATAACTTGGCTGTGATTTCAAATCCCTTTAAGGAAATGTTAATTTTATATATCGGTTTGGTTTAATGTGACGTGATGGACAAACAGTGAAGTGTTTACTCTCCTGAGTTAGTTGATGATTAGTTCTTGTTCTTGTTCTTGTTACGGGGGGAAAACAAAGTCAACTCCAACTTGGACAGTTATTACTATTACTTTAGCAGGAAAATACTATTATTATTTATTAATTTTCATCTATTAAATAAGCTACGATCAGTGCCGGATTAAGATTCTGTAGGCCCCTGGGCTGCAGTTACTGTAAGCCCCCACCCCCACCGTAATATTTTCCAAAGGAAAAAAAGTTCAGGAAAAATTTATTTATTTTTACAATGTTAACAATATTTAAAATTCAAACATTTGAATTGCGTAATTTGTTGGAAACAAATTTCTCTAAAACCTCATTAAATTGCAAGTTCTTGAGAACATATTTTTCAATTATCATGAGAATAAGTCTGTTTTAGTAATTCCTGTGCCATTGTCGATCTGTGTACATTCTTTAGATGTTTCATCTTGGAGAAACTCCTCTCTCCTATCGCATCAGTTATCATTAAACGCAACACCATAAAAAGAAATGAATGTCGAGTTCTTCCTTTTTGGAATTACAAGAATTCAAAGACAAAGATGATGGTCAGGAAATCTGTTTGATTTTTGAAGGACATTGAAAAATATCTGGAAGCCAAGTACAGAATCCTATATTTTATTCTATTTGTTTGTATACAACCGTTGCGTTTTTTGATTATTCATTTCTTACTGTTCTCACTATTCGTGAACGATCTGCCAATGGATATCCGTGCCCTCATAAGTATGTTTGCTGATGACACAAATATCTACTCCCCATTAACGTCTGATGAATCTGGAGACCTACTTATGGGGGACCTCAGCACATTACAACGGTGGGCCCAATGTATGCAGATTAAATGTCATCCCAACAAATGCAAGGTCATGCACCTAGGTAGAAATAACACAAGAAGAAACCACACCATGATTAAAGATGACGGAACACAATGCACACTGAAGGAAACTACAGTGGGGAAATATATTGGGGTTTATGTAGACAACTCACTTAACTTCAGTGCGCATATACAAAACAAAGTGAATACAGCAAATAAAACACTCGGCTACATACAAGCATTAAGTTCATCGATGAGGAGAGCTTCCTACTATTTTACAAGTCTCTGGTACGTCCCCATCTGATGTTTGCTTCTTGCATATGGTTTCCTTACCTGAAGTACAACTCAGATGCCATAGAGAGAGTTCAGAGGAAATCCACCAAAACCATTCCTAGACTGGAGATATATCCTACACTGAAATATTAAAACAACTTAATCTAGAGACCCTGGATACAGAAGAAAACGTGCTGATCTATTGGAAGTCTATAGAATCCGGAACAACATACATAGAGTGGATACTGACGTTCATTGCTCAAAATGCCCTGATAATAAAATGTTGACTTCATCTATCTGCAGTAAAACCAGAGGACACAGCCATAAACTACAAATTCAAGCCTCCACTGGTGTTAGAAAAATATTTCTTCTCGGCAAGTGTAGCAAACGCATGAAACAGCCTAAGTGAGAAGACAGTCACATCCGAGAATATCAACATGTTTTAAAATATTTTATTCTGATATCGGTCATATCTAATGTAACTACTATCTTTTTTATTAGTTTAATCCCACCCCAACTAAACTGAAGCTGGCTTAAAGACAGACTTAACTTCTGTCAAAAAAGCGCATTTCAAGTACATTTATCTTCTCACATTAATAAAACCTGTTGATTTATTTGTTTTAGCATGTTCTTTAGTTTTATTACTCCCCCCTTTTTGATGTTCCGCCGCTTACAAAATGGGTAAAGAAAGCAAGGAGTCAATTTCTGCCCACAGGAACTAAAGCATAGTAGCATTTGATTCTGTTTGTTCATGTAATGAATGGAAGAGGTGCTTATACTTGAATGGGCGCAAGGGAGGCTCAACCAATCACTGTAACTGTCATTCATTCATTACTCCTCCTTCAAAAGTCCGAAGCCTAAAAATTAAGTTATAGTAGTTGTAGACCACAGGAATATAGACAGATAGCAAAAGTAATCAATAATAACAGATTTATTAGTTTCATTTGCATGTTATTTTACTCAACACAGATACATTCCATAGGTAATAAATTACTAATATTAATTAATGAAATATGCGAGAGTAATAATGATACCTTAGTTGTCAACATCCTTGGAATTTCCCCGGGTCCCGCTAGTAACGAACTAAACTCCTAAAGCAACACTCCGAAGACGTGCCAGGATATGTATCTTCATCGGGATATGTATCTTCATCAGGATATGTATCTTCATTTCTGTAAATTCTTCGAAGGGAAGCTCACGGTCCTTTAACGGTTACAGCGGGAAAGGCATCCCGAAAATGAGAGCACCATTGAATATCAACAAACAGGGCAGTGATAACTAAAAAAGTTCGAATTTTCAAAAACTAAGGGACAAATTTAGCATAAACTTACATTGCAAATTGAACCCCACTAAAAAACTATTAAACGTTTTGTTTTTGCTTTTTTTTTAACGGGGGGTTAAAAAAAAGCAAAAACAAAACGTTTTTTCTATACATAATACGGAGTAAATGTTTAAATTTTCAGTCCTCTAGCTTCATTGGGGCGGCCTGTACGCGTGATACATAGCCAGCCAGACCAATTAGAAAACTGAAGAAACCTATGTTGACAGTTTTGATTGATGGTTTCAAACTGGGAAAATGGATTCAAAACATAACACTAACCAAGGCTTTGTGGTAAGTAATGTCATTTCAATTGTTTTATCACTTATTACGATGCAGTTTATTGAGAATATATGTATTACCCTCCGCCTGTCCTTCCGTCCGTCCGTCCATCCGTCCACACAATATCTCCAAAGGTTCTCAATGAATTTCAATGGAATTTAGTGGAAGTGCTAAGAAGCGATTAAAATTTCGGGGGGATCCAAGAATATTTTTTCGATTGAGAGATATTTTTCCATTTTCCCCCCCATACATTTATGTATTCGATTATGACTGTCCACACGATATCGCCAAAAGTTCTCAATGAATTTCAATGTAATTTTGTGGATAAGCTGCGGAAGAAGTAATTAAATCCTGGGTCGAATTCATGCACAATTACCTCCCTTGACAATGGCTGAGTGCATTCTAGTTTTGAAATGTATTCGCCTACCTGTTAAATATCAGGTTGTAACGAAAGTTCTGTCCGATATTCCAATTTATTTGGAAACACAAATATAGTGGTGATTAAAGATACACTTAATCTTTAATATACTCTCCTCGGCTTTCGATAACCTTATTTCATCTATCAACAAGTTTTTTGATACCAGATTTGTAAAATTCTTCCGATTTTGAACCCTTTCTCTGGAAGTGAGTCTGTGTCCATCAAAATGATTTTGCAAACTTCTAAACAAATGATAGTCAGTTGGAGCAAGGCCAGGAGAGTGTGGTAGATGAATAATTGTTTTTCCATCCGAATGTCTCTATGAGACCTTTGGTCACTTGAGCGGTATGAGGATGCGCATTACTGTTCACTAAGGATGGGCACTTTCTGTCCAAAGCTGTTTTCAAACACCGAATTTGTTGGCAGTGAAATTTAGCTGTGACTGTTATGCTCTAATAAGACGATTGAAAGAGTCAGTGTACATGCTATGCTCTAATAACTTCTTCAGTAGGCCAAGAATAGAAATAAACGCCATATATGAGCCTTATTATGAAAGAACAGGCATTAGGTTTAAGGCTACAACATTATACTACACGATTGTCTTACGGGACAGCCACACATAGGTTAAGTGCATCTAGTTACTTGGTGGCCGTGCGTTCAATCCTTGGATCAGGCAGTGAAAGCTATTTATTCTGGTTCGGTAGAAAAAGCAAAAGCGCACCACAAGGATGAATTAACTAAGCAGAATTAACTGATACGAGACATCTGCTAGCATGGACAGGGGAATGAGAATAATCTACCCTGTATGTTCAATAAAGGGTTTGGTAATCGAAGTACCTACAAAGACACCTAATACAACATACACCTGAAGAACACTAAAGGGTACCATGGCCGAAACGTTGCGACTTTTAACAACCAAGACGAGGGCATTAGTCCGAATAACTAAATATATAGAAATACAGCAAATATTTGGTGCAATACGATATAGTGACATGAATATATACCAAATATGCCGGTATTTAGAATATAGGTATATATGGACATTCAATTAAAAAAACCCAAAACCTACGCAAATACAAGGGGGTACTGAAAAGCTCTCGGCTTGAGAAACGATGTCAGTTTGTCCGACCCACTTCCAAAAATGTGAGCATTTCTTTGTCACTGTAGCAGGATCCTTGCGCTTATTTTTTAAATTGCTTCTAGGCAAGGCAAACCCTATAATATATAGGGTTGGCCTTGGTCCTAGGTCATTCCTTTCTTGGTTGGGCCGAGAACTTTTCAGCGTCCCTCGTATTACACCGCGTTCAATGCGCTAGTATTATTTCTAGTGGGCTGTCTACCGACGCTCTATATGGAGAGTTATAGGGCTTGGATGAGTTGCAATGACCAGTAGTCTTCCTAAGAGTCCGGCCTATATGGTTATAATACAAGTTGAACTAAAAGATATTCTACGGCCATAATTGTTAACTCTGCCAACGAAGTACCTATTTATGGGCGACACTGTGTCCCTTCCACATTTTTAATAGAAAGTTAATTGTCTTCTAAACTAAATATAGCAAGATTTTATTATTCCTAGTGGAACATTACACAATCAAAACAGATTGTTGTGATTATTTCAAAAATCAATAAACATGAATATTAGACACACATCAGGATTCATTTAAATGCACACACATACATACATACATATATACATACATACAGTATCGCCCATAAATAAGTAAACCTCTACCACTTTTTAATAGAAAGTTGTCTTCTAAACCAAATATAGCAGGATTTTATTATTCCTAGAGGAACATTACACAATCAAAATGAATAGTATCAGGTATTATTTATGACCAAACTCTACTGCATTGAAACTCTGTTGCCAAAAATATGTTTTCGTAGTGTTGTACTCATTTTTGGCAACAGAGTTTCAATGCTGTAGAGTTTGGTCATGAATAATACCTGATAAATTTGATTATGTAATGGTCCACTAGAAATAATAAAATCCTCCTAGTTTAGAAGAAAATTAAATTTCTATAAAATAGTTGTAGGGAGGTACTTATTTATGCACGATACTGTATATAAATTTGGTCGTGGCCGACTTTCCATCTGTCCACACGATATCTCCGAAAGTTCTCAATGGATTTCAATGCAATTTTGTGGAAGGGTAGGCAAAGGGGCAAAGAAGAGTTAGTTAAACTGGGGCGGATCCAGGCATTTCTCGATTGAGAGATATCTTTCCATTTTTTTCTTCATACATTTATGTATACGCTCGTGACTGTCCGCACGATATCTCCAGAAGTTCTCAATGGAATTTTGTGGTAGGGTGGGTAGGCTACGGATGAAGTAATTGGGGCGGATCCATTGGGCGGATCCGTGCACAATTACCTCCCCTTGTGGAAGGTGGGCTATGTATGGGCTACGAAAGAAGTGATTACATTATTGGGGCGGATCCATGCACAATTACTTCCCCTGACAATGGCGTTGGCAGAGGTTTGCGCTCTCTGAGTGCTTTCTACTTTTCTTAAATAAATTTGTTTTAAAAACATCACGCATGATTTGTCTCGATAGTGATTCATATTCCGTTTATTTACAGGGTGCCTTTTCAATTTTGATCTTTCTCTTAATGTGGGCCAGTCAGTCAACAAGCCAAGTTTCTCTGGTGTCGCTTCTAAGGCTTCATAAATTTGAGGAAATCCAGTCTGCTACCTGGTAAGTTAAGAATTGATTCTGTTTTTATGATATACTGCCGCGGGGGTGGGGGTCATTTTCAGGTCAACACCTGTGTGGAAATGGAAGTGACCTGGTCACCTTAGCATATGCAGGTGTCCTAAGACAGGATGTGGGGACCGGAAATGACAACTGCGTGGGCGTTCGAACCTTATAAAGCTAAGAGAAGAGGCGGAAGCTTCAGAGCAGACCCGGACAGAAAACTCAGAGCAGACCCGAACAGACAGGCAGATCGCCTAAGCCAGGCTGGAAGGCATGAGACCGCTGTCCCTGTTGGGGACAGACTGACGGTTCTCCTTATCTCTCTCCCACTCTTCATTCTCCGGCCGACGAAATGTATGCTATGAAATAAAAAATATGTCACATATTTTTACAACCAGTCTTCGAGTCCTTCCTTTCTATCCAAGTTCACGATTTCCCTCCCGCAAATGAGCAACCCACGACTTCCATCGATACACGCTGGAAGAGCCAGGTGGTCTCGCGCATTTCGTCGTGGCGTTGAAGCCTATTCGGCGAATGAGCTTCAATGCCTTGGGGCCTATCAAGCCAGACGTTTCAACCGCAACCGGTACAAGGAGCCAAGCCCCCCGACTGGACCCTCAAATCTCTACCTACGTCATTGCTTTTGAAAGGAATGCCTACTAAACAAGTTTACGGACCCCATGTAATACCTTTGTGGACCCTCAGTGGTCCGTGGCCCCCAGGCTGGGAATTTCTGCACTGGTTGGAGAGAGTGATCCCTCAAGGAGCCAAGTCCCCATACCCCCAAATCTCCAGCTACGCCTCTGGTTGGTAGAAGGGATACCACCGAGTTGCCTCCAATGTCGCCTGACGTAACGCCATTTGACTTCACAGTTTTGGGGATGATCAAAGAGAAAGATTGCAAGACAAAGCCAAGAAGTCTTCAAAAATTGAAAGAAAGAATAACAGAAGAATTTGACATTTTGAAAAATGATCATGAGTTGATAAGAAGAATTCCCCACTCCGCGTCTAAGAGGTGTCAACTCTGTTTAGGGTTTAGGGTTATATTATTTTACAATGGCCAGTTTTCTGTTGAACCCATAGGCCATAGGGGGTGGAGGGATCGAGTTGTCCGAAATCATACAAGGTTTTGCCCGAATGGGGGGAGGGAGAGCGGCTTGTACGCGTATGAATTTATTTATTTAACGATTAACGCGATTTGATTTTAATTTAATTTTTCTTTTTAAACTGCTACAAAATAAAGGCATGGAAAGAGATTTAAAAATAGAAACGCACATATATTTGAATTACCTTCATAAATAACTCAGATAGGGGAAAAAGAAAGACAACATCTGACCTTTCCCACCAACACCCAACCCCAAAAGGCCACTAATGTCGTTTAAAGGGGAGAAGAAAAACAACTTCCCCATCCCGTCACACAGAAAGGGAAACTGTAAAATTGTTTACACCAACTGTAAAAATGAAATGAATTAGACAAAAAATTTTCAGTAGTCAATAAAGACTCGTTTCTAATAAGGACTTCACAATATATCAATTTCATAATTGCCATCATTTTTGACCGCACGGGTAAACTAATTGTGATATGAATAAGAATGAATATGAATTTTAATTAATGTTAGCTAATTTGCCATCATTGTTAATTTGTTAATCTTTTTGCTTTCTCTGCTCGATGTTTTTCTTCTTGTTTTGCCCGAAATTGCGTCTCGTACGCCTATGGTTGAACCACTTCTTTTTTTTTAACTTTTGGCTTTACCCAGTGCCTAAAACGGTTCCAGTAGGCCCCAAATAGACTGTAGTATATGTGGGCAAAATTAACACAATTGTTTCCCCTTTCGCAAAAATAAATAATGTTGGGTCTGCGTTCGCTCTCATCTCGATAATAATAATCTGATTTCCATCTATTTCTATATAAGGCTAAAAGTATGATTCGCCCAACCAAATTCGCTCTCATCCCGATAATAATAATCTGATTTCCATCTATTTCTATATAAGGCTAAAAGTATGATTCGCCCAACCAAATTTGGCATGAATACTCAATGGACATAGGGGAAGGTTTTAAAGTAAAATATATACGACACCACAATGTCAACTAGCTTGATTTTTAATTCACTTGATATACACTTCATTTAGTTGAAATATAACTTGTGTCAATAAAATAATATTTCTCGGCCTTGTGATCACCCCCCAACACGGCTTGCTACCAAAATACGTTGGTCACTTGAGGGTTTCTATTGAGTGACTAACCAGACCTGTCTTTTGTTTTCTATTGTAGGTACCTGAGTGTGTGCATCATTCTCCAAGCACCACATTTCTTGACTGTAGCTCACGTTATTTGGAAAACCTCGTTCATGAGCACAGCACAATGGACAAAATGGCCGTCTATCATCAGATTGATTCTGGTTGGTATCGTTCAAATATTGAGGTCGATTAATAAGCCTGTAGCCAGCCACCTGATTATTAGCTGAATTTTTCACTGTATAATGTTTGATCTATGTAATTTATATTCACCACTGAATTACGTGCATTGACAAGGTAGGAAATTATGTTAAAAATAAAATATCTCTTGCGTAAAATAAATGCCCTTTTAATCATTAAGCAACGGACTTATTGGTGTACCTGGGTTCAGGTGTGTGTGTGTGTGTGAGTATATATGTGTGTATATGTATGTGCGTGTACAGTATTGCCCATGAATAAGTACTGCCCTACCACTATTTTATAGAAAGTGTATTGTTTTCTAAACCAAATATAGCAGGGTTGTATTATTTCTAGTGGAACATTACACAATCAAAACGGATATTATCAGATATTATTTATGACCAAACTATACAGCATTGAAACTCTATTGCTAAAAATATGAATATGTTGCCATCCAAAGATGAGTACATCACTATATTTTTGGCAACAGATTTTCAATGCTGTAGAGTTTGGTCATAAATAATACCTGATACTATTCATTTTGATTGTGTAATGTTCCTCTAGGAATAATAAAATCCTGCTATATTTGGTTTAGAAGACAACTTTCTATTAAAAAGTGGTAGAGGTTTACTTATTTATGGGCGATACTGTATGTATGTATATGTGTATGTATGTATGTGTGTGCATTTAAATGAATCCTGATGTGTGTCTAATATTCATGTTTATTGATTTTTGAAATAATCACAACATTTTTAGGGTATCCTTGCCAGCCTGCTCGAAGTGGTGAGTTTGTGTGTGTTTCTCGCAGAATTGGCCCCTCTGCTCCCCAACCAGATCTTACTCCTTCTTCCAGGAGCTGTGTACACCATTCCAATCATCGCAGAACACGTTACGGAGAAGAATGCCAAAAAGGTAAGCGAAACAATAAACTAATACCAAAGTTTAAATCAAAATAAGCGTACTTGAGGCGGGGTGGGCACAATAAACATGAGTTTATATCCAACGTCAGAAGTTTCCGTTCGTAACCAAAGAAAGGGCAATATTCAAATAACATAATTTTCTGACACGCCTGCCTGAACCCAGAAAAGTAGGTATATATTCACGTGATAAGGAATGTAGCACTCGGTATTTATCACAGACATCAGGGAATGCCCCAAAGTGCAATGGGTAGATTCTGTCTTAGAAACAGATTTCTGGGGCATGTCAGTTTGCGGGGTATAGCCAAGTAAATCTTATTATATAAAGCCGTTATCACTTTTTTGTGTTTGTGTTTATCTGTCACGCTAAAGCAAACAGAAATATATGAAGTGTGTACTTGTAGTATAAACACAAAATGGGATGCCTCTATGTATGTGTGTTCAATGAAAGTACGCAGATAAATGCTGCTCGTAATATCACTACTACTACTACTACTACTACTACTACTACTATACATTACATAAAAGTATTACTTATTTTATTAAAAATCATCTAAATAGCAACTTCTGAGATCTAGATCCAACCCAAAACATCTAAATTGGCAACATTGAGCAAGGGGCGTAGCTCACATTTCGGTATTGCAGCCCATCAGTAAGTGACGGCAATCGATGCTAGAGATACTAGCGCATCTAAAAAAGTTATAAATTTCCGCTTTTGTAATGTTTCTCAAATTGAAGATAAAACTCCCAATTTGAAGTTCTCATGATTTTAGCACCACATTGAATGACTACCGTTCTATCACAAATATATGTGTGTAATTTAAAATAGTTTTTTCTATTCTAATTTATTTGTAAATTTCCAGATCGATGCTGCGTCGTCCATCCGCCATTCAGCAGACGATAAGAAGTTGAGTAAATCTTCCTCTGCCATCAAATACATCGTAATAAGCATCGGTTTGTTGTCGCCGGCTATCATCTCCGCCATTTTGTTCACGTGGTCTCCCTACAAAGTACAGCTTCAACACTTTCTCATGTTACCCACAATCCTTTTATTTATTTCTGTTTTATGGATACCTCAAGTACAAGTGGACATTGTCTCCTCGTCAGACAAACTTCTTCAAGGACGCTGGAAGACATCCTTATTATATGCTATCATCAAAATTGTAGCCATTCCTATGTGCCTTAGTGTTATTCTAACAATCCATTTCCAAGACCTACGCTCGGCCTACTTTGTTGAGTTTCTAGCAGTCGGTTTCCGGGAAATGTTCCGCTTTCAAGTATATTTTCCCGCCATTCTCATCATCACTTCCGGTTTTATGGTCACTTTTGTTGGGCTCATCGCAGTCAAGGTAACTTGCTTTTATTTGATATATTTGTTCGGGTGTATATTTGTTTGTATATATCTTTGTCCAATTTAAGAGCTCATATGAACTGAACACAATATTCTGTCACAATACACATTTTAAATACTGGAATAATCATTTTAAAATGGTTATGAGCCTTCAATTTCCGACAAAGAAGAAAAATGAGATACATTAAGATTATTTACTAATGAAAGTGTAGAGTTCTTGCCAATGGTTAAAAATAAAGTTTATATAAAACTGAAATAGTAGATTAGACTTCTCCCCCTTGCACTGTATTTATAAAAACAAACGGGACAGACCGTGTTGGAAAATAATAACACCATTTATTACATATAAATATGTGTTAAACAATCAATTACTGAAGTTTACTCACAGAACAATATGTGGCTGCAAAAAATATTTAAGCTTTCAGTTCGTGCGATTACACGACAATATTGTTTTAAAAAACACTGGAAACCATGTATGATTAATACATGGAAAACATTGTCAAGAAAATTACGTATTCACGCTCGTACTATTATTAGTTATTAGCTATGTAGGCCGATTGGATTAGTTATCTAATATCTGAGCGTAAAATGTATGAATACGTAATATTTCTTTAGAATTAAAGAAGTGACTGCATTTGACGAAGGGTAATACAACATGGGTAAAGATAAACGCTTTCTATTGTTGATATAATCATTGCTTAAAAATTAGCGTTTGCTAATTTTATATTTAAAAGAATACTGTTGCAACGTATTAATATTTAAAATACAAATAGATTAGCGTTTTATAATTTATGATTTGAATTTAACTGTGTGGAAACGCCACAAAAGTAATCCCGAGGAACATACTTCTCGGTAATCAATATTTGATTTACTTGCAGAAAGTGTTGTTAATTTTATCATTATTTCAACATTTATTTAAGTCATCTTTAATAAAATCAACAACACTTCTTATTTGTAAACAAATAGAGAGGAAGCCACTTACTATGATCACTTTATGAAAGGGCCTTATAAATAACAATAATCGGCTGATAACATTAAGCAAAGGATATACATATTTGAACAGTTTACATTCATTGTTATACATTTATTGTAAAAATATTTAATTATAGTAAGCGGATATTTAAAAATAATATATAGTTCGTTTTAAAGCGTTTGGGACCGACTGATTTTGATAACAATAACCGTTTGATAACATTTTCCGTGATTATAATAAACTGCTTTCCTCTGTATTTACTACCTTTTATGTTTTTGAATTGTTTGATTGAAATGGTTCTTAAGATTATTTATAATTAATTATAATAATTATATGACCACTGAAAATTAATATTTGATTTAAATATTTCAGGTTGGTCTGACCACTACGGTTCTCTTTATAGCTTCAGTTCTGTCCACTCCTACAGCCATAATAATATCTATGGTACAGTGCACATCCACACCAGGACCAGCAGCTGACCTTTGCAAAGCCTATGACCTTTGGGTTTTAATCAGTACTCTATTATCTGCCCTTGTTTGGTTCTTGCCTCTTATGATTTGCGGTAGTTCATTCACACGTCCCCCTGATGTCCTACTGAAACCTTTCGACGAATGCTTCCTACATTTTACTTGGACAACCCTGTTTCTTGACCAAAGGCTTGTTTTAAACTACCTTTCAAACGGACTGAGTTACCCGCAGCATAATACTCCCAACATGCATCAGGGTATGAGCAGTATACATCAAGGTATGGGATTGGAAAGTAAGGTTTTTATTTGCACTACTATGTACAATGAAGGAGACTACGAGATGAAGAGACTGCTTCAGAGCCTCTTCAGAGTAGCAGGATCGCGCAAACTTCATGACGTATACATTGAGATCCACATATTTTTGGACAACGGATCACAAAATGGACGCTTAAACGAAAACGCTCGACGATTGGTCAATCTGGCTGTTACCCTTAACAAAGAGA
This sequence comes from Architeuthis dux, assembly GCA_006491835.1. Lineage (NCBI taxonomy): Eukaryota > Metazoa > Mollusca > Cephalopoda > Oegopsida > Architeuthidae > Architeuthis > Architeuthis dux. Next base: position 269,744 of record VCCN01004995.1, on the reverse strand, counting down.
GTAACGAGAGCATGGAGATTCTGACAACGCCATACGGTATTCAAATGACATGGGCACTGGGTAAGAATTGCTTGCCGTTTTTTCTGCACTTCAAGGACAGTGAAAAATTTAAGGCGAAAAAACGATGGAGTCAGGTGATGTATATGAATTACATTTTGAAGTATAGGTGCAAACTTGTTAACACGAACAAAATGGCGTCTAGAATGATGAGTCAGCAAAACAGAACAATGAGTTTAGTCCAGAATGAAGAACACAAACGAAAACACCTGAAAGGTTTTTTATTCAAACAACAAAGAGAGACGACAGAGAATTCAACAAAATCTGCTGTTGGCAACAATAGCAAAACATATAGCAGCAAAACAACGTTTACCGGAAGTGAAAGCAAGTTTGAGGATTTATGTCCTCACAATATGGCGGCAGTACTTGATTCTGAATTAGAACGACTTCGTGTTTTACTGAATGTGCGACGCAGTGAGAGTCACACTGATGATAAACTCTACCGTCGTTTTAACGGTTCTTGTGTCATATCTGCCAGTGGGCGCAAGGCTGCTTCAAGTCGACGATCTTATTTACACCAGCCCGCTAGTTCCTCTGAGATTGCTCTTTCCGTATCGAATATTCTTTCGTTAGTACTCAACGGTCAATGCTCAAATCAGTGCCTCAACTTTAGCCTCACTCGCAAGCCGTTCTTAACAACAACCAGCGAAGAATCCTCTGAAGACGAGGAATCTGCAGCGCACTCAGAGGCCTACACTGTATCCGGAGAAAGCTCTATCCCTAGCAATGAAGCTCGCATAATCGACGTTGATACTGATGGTGAGATCGACGATGAGGAAGAAGGAGACTTGACGGACAAATCCTCCTCATGCGACGACCGTCACAATCCTGCAAATTGGAAATTGCCCATATTTCACGGTAAACGATACTTCACCAGATCTGACCGACAACCTTTCAACAGTGACAGGGAAAGATGTACAGGGACTGCTGAGGAAGGCTGTAGAAACACCGCGCCCAAATTCTCCGACGTCGGTAGAGGATATCTCCGAGATGCACTCCTAACTGTACCGATGGTATCCACCCAAAACGGAAGTGAATTAGACAGCATGGAACCTTCAACCTCGTCTTTGCACGATACATCACGTGACGTCTCGGACACAGTGACGTCATCAAACTCACGTGACACCCCGGAGTCAGTGACGTCATCAATCTATAAATACAGCTTCGATTTGCGACCCAGAGCGGGCAAGCAGGAATCAAATGATAGGGCGTTTCAACAGCTAGACAAACCAAATCGACATCATCGTCAGCGTTTCTGGTCCTCTCGCAGGTCATCTTGCAATTCTTCTTTCTGTTCATCCCCTCTATCTTCGATGTCTTCATTTCCCCGAGTCGATCATACTGATGGGGGAAATAATAATATTTTCAGTATAACAAATGATGACTCTATGAACATTGGAGTCGGTGCTAACTGGTTCGAGCAGTCAGACCCCTCTAAAGGGTTGCATTTTGACGATCAGACTTACATTCTGGCCACCGATGCAGATATGGACTTTGACGACTCCAGCGTCTATCAGTTGCTCGATTTGTGCAACCGTGATAAACGAGTAGGAGGAGCCTGTGGACGGACGCGTCCCATTGGACAACGTAACAACCCAGTCGTTTGGTATCAGAAGTTTGAATACGCCAAAGGTAAGAATCAGAATAATACTCCAAGCCAATACCTTTTCTAAAAGGAGTTAGTCCTTGGGCCAGCAGGGCCTACCCCTTCCCACGCCAGGATCATATGATTAGAGTACCAAAATGTTTTTTAGGATGTCCTCTTTCAGAAAAAGATGTTCCCATGAAAGAA
>VCCN01004995.1:187114-204091 GCA_006491835.1 Architeuthis dux | reverse complement strand
TTTTCCCAACGGTTTCTTGTAATATCAAGTATGTTTAATAACATATCAAAGATTTACCACAGGAAAGGTATAATTTTCAAGATGGCGTCAAAGATGGCCACCAAATTAGTCGGCAGCATTTATGAAAAAAACACCTTACCCCCCAAACATTGTGGTATTCATAGTGCCAGTGAGGTATGTCATGCCCGCATTGCATTCATCATTGAACATATCGAAGGGTGTAAAAACTTACAAGCTTACATAATAATCTGGGCAGATACCCTTGAATTACTCTAAAGTAGAACAATTGAAGTTTTGCCATGAAGTGTCTTCCGATGTTTCCCACACACAAACATAAAAACAAATGGTTTCCTATCGCTAGTCGATCTTTAAGAAAACGACTTGCATTAGTTTGTTTGGAAAGGATTACCTCAAGGTAGTAGATTACTACACTAAGTATTCTGTGATCAGCAAACCTTCCGAAACTACTGCATCGACTGTCATACTCCACACAAAAACAATCTTCTCAAAACATGGAATTCCTAAACTGATATTTTGGGACAATGGTCCATAATTTACAGCTCAGGAATACAAGAAATTTGCAGCAGACTGTGACTTTTCTCATTATACAAGCTGCCCGGTCTAGTAGAAAGGACGATCGAAACTGTAAAGAAAACTCTGCGTAAGTGCTTCAAAAAATGATGACCCGTGTCTTGCATTGTTAACTCTTCGCACAACACAGCCAAACTCATGAATCGCCAAGAAATCCTTGGATCCACCTCAGAATGTCATCAATTTTTCCTTAGCCAATGGCCCACCATTTGAGAAAATGTCACTGAAATTCATTGAAAACTTTTGAAAAGATATTGTGGGAACAAAAGAGATTTTAGACCAAAGTGATTTAGACAAAACTGATATTTGCTAAAGTGATGTAGACGAAAGTACCGTAACCCGATAGAAAGAAAAAGATTTATTAAGGACTGCAAGGATTTGGAAAAATGCATAATGGAAACAAAGATATTGATGCTGAAGATCTGTATTGCTAACTTGTAGCAATAACTCGAAGACTTCCAAAGTCTATGCCACAAGAAACACTTCTCTTCATACTTATTAATACAACAAAAACTCGTGGATAATGTGCCTAATGTTTCCGTTGCTCTAAGGATACTTCTGACACATCCAGTATCAGTGGCAATTGATGAATGTAGTTTCTCAAAGCTCAACTTATAAAGACTTACATACGCTCTACAATATTGGAAAATAGATTAGTTGGCTGGGAAACTATATCAATTGAACATGTCCAGGCATCTGCCGTTGATCTGGTTGATTTGATGATAAAAGGCACGCAAAGTGAGATTTTGATGTGCCTGAAATTGAAACTTATATGTCTGTTTTTTGTTTGTCTCTCTGTCTGTAAGCAAACTATTGTGTTAATAATATTGGTGCTGTTGGCGTATAAGGTACTTATTCTTGCAATTTAAAATAAATTTAGCAGTTTCAAGTTTGGTGCTTTTTTTATTTTTTTAAAAATCGATTTTGACAATGGCGGGGGGCGTGCCAGTAGCTAGCCTTGTCTATGGCGCAAAATAGTCTCGCCCCTGCCCTGTATACATGTTACAAGATTTAGTATTCGAAACTAGGACATATAATATAATGTAATATCCGATGGGGTAAACAGATATTACAGGAAGGCCAAAGAATAAGTATTACTTTTTTACTGGTGGAACCGGAAATAGGTGATGACGTCAGCACTTTGCCACTTTATAACAATGCTTAGGACATGACCGAGCATAACTAAACATATTTAAAACTAGCATAGTACCCTTAAAAAATGACGGGAATTTTTATGTTATGTATGAATGAAGAAGGGGTTACTCGACCATTGACCATCTCCATTCGGTGAATCAACCCAAAGAGAAAGCAGCAGGAAACAAAATGCCACTCGCTATAGCATTTGTTGTCTTCAAGAAGGCAGTGGAAATACCTAAAGTCATCGATGCAATCGAAGAACAAGGCGTAGACCCCGTATATGTTCATTTAATTTGTATTACTGTTAATAGCCTTTAATCTTAGTTTTTTTTAAAATATGCATATCGATAAATTTTGTTTTTATTACTTCTAATTTTTTCTCGAGAAACAGTATATTGAATCTTTCATTTTTTATTTCTCTAAGAGAATAAAGCTATCTATTTATATAATACGCCACGTGATGGTTTATATTTTCTGTCTTTTGTCAAGGGAGATAACTAATAAATGCTAATGAACATAAACAAGAAAATGCAGAACAACAGAATGTTTGGGATATTTTTTAAGTACAATGCAATTGAATAATTATTTCAATACTTGCGTTTTTTAAACTAGTGTTTTAATAAATTAGTTATTGACTAAGGATTTGTTTTCCTTACTGACCCAAGAAATTGCGACCGTTACGAGACATGACGAGAATCACGCCCGTGGAGAATCTCCAGAGCTCCGCACAGAATGGAAATCCAGAGCTCTGCACAGAATGTGTGTGTGTGTGTGTGTGTTATGTGGATGTTATGTGGATGTAAGGGAATAGTTAGCACGGTAGATGTAATTAGACAATGTGGAAATGAAAAATTGAGAGAAGCGTGTTACGTCTCAAACATATTTATTATCATGAAGATGAGCCTTTATGCATTTCGCCGCTGGGAGAGCTTCATCAGAAGTGTGAACACTGCAGAAAAGTGCAACCATTGATGCTGGGATAGTCGAAACTGAACCTCTTTTCCTCAACAAGAACAGTTCACATCTTTCGACTATCCCAGCATGGATCGTTGCACTTTTCTGCAGTGTTCACACTTCTGATGAAGCTCTTGCATGACTAAAAATAAAAACATCTAAGCCTAAGCTTTTGCTATTCCATTTTTTCTCACTTTTTTCTTAAACTTCAACAACCCTATTGCGGATTCTACCCAACCACTTCTCTCTATATATGTGTGTACCTTTTTGTGTGTATATATGTATATAGATATATAGCTCGGCTCTATATGCTAAGCCTATATTTGATATTAAATTAATACTCACCAGGGTAATCACCTGTAGGTTCCAACAAAAGCGGATTTGAGGTAACGATCACTTTGGGATCAGATTTGGTACGATTGTTTTTAAACACTACCATTTTGATTTCCGTTTTTTTCATTTTCATAACGTTCTTTCCCGGGAAAAGTTTACTTTCCGAATTATCGAAGCCATCGACGGCGTCGTAGTCTAGATCTCCTGTCAGGTTTGATGATAATGATTCCTTAAGCATATCTTGTTCCTCTGGTGGAGGAAGATTTTTTCTCTTAAAAGCCTCGCGACGTTTTATAATTTCCATAAGACGATTCCTTTTTATTGCTTCTTTTGCCTTCACCAAGTTGAGTTTATTTTGCAGTAATTCCTGCCAAGGTAGTAAGTGTATTTGTTTCACTTTATTGGTTGGCATTTGACTCTCTAGTTTGTAGCGTTCCTGCTCTAATTTGTCCAATTTGGCCGATAGTTCTTCGGCCATTTGGCTTTCGTTCGGATCGAGGCCCATATATCGCCGAGACATCATATCTCCCGATTGCAACGCTGACCATTTGAGTTCGGAGAAGAAGATGAAATTTGTCACAAACCAGAGAATGCATATCGTCAATAGGAAAGGATAGGATGGGAAAAGTCGGCCCATGGCTGCTACGCATAGACGAAAGGGAAACTTGGGGTATCACTGTGGGAAAAGAAAAGAAACGTGATTGAGTTAATAAGTTATAAAACACACACACACACATCTTATATATACTGAGGAAGCCGCTAATTGTGATCACTTTTGGACAGTATCTTTTAGATAACAATAACCGATTGATAACATTAAGCGAAAGATATATAGAGGAAGCCGCTTATTGCGATCACTTTAAATAAAGTGTTTTGGACCGACTGATTTTGATAACAATAAACGTTTGATAACATGATCCGTGATTATAATAAGCGGCTTTCTCTGTATTATAGCCATGCATTATATCGATCCAGTGGACAATGTTCATCATATATTAATCTTTCTGTCAACGGTGAGGATAGGAGTGATATCAGAGATAGGCCCCGAAAACACTATGACCACAACTCTTGAAGTTTGTCAGGGCAGCAATGAATCTATTCAGTGTTGCATATTGCTCTCTCATATGAGAGAGAGAGAGAGGGCGGGATTTTGATGGCATAAAACAAATAAAGTTTTCATGTGTTTCTTCATAAAATAGAAATGACAAAGTGGAAACCTTTCAAGCGTTATATACGAGCTAATATACAGACTAGAAACATTGAAATGAATGTAACTTTAAGTGAATTAAAATTGTGAAGCAAATTCACCGAAGCCACAGAGGGGGGGGGGTCAGTTGACGTGGACCTACGATTTTGAGGGAGCCTACTCCCCCTGGTGACGCTTTGGTAGAGAATTTTGATATTGTAAAGAGAGTCAATGTGGACCCTTTAGCACAAAATATTAATATTTTAAAGTAGATTCATAAAAGATTAATACAGATAAATTTCAAATACAGAACAAACACGAATGTACTATTGTATTGATTGCTTCTTATTAAAGTACTGTACTCTATTGTGATAAATGGATTTTGAAGAAAGATTCATAAAAAATTAATACAGATAAATTTCAAATACAGAACAAACACGAATGTACTATTGTATTGATTGCTTCTTATTAATGTGATATATGGATTTTGACGAAAGATTCATAAAAGATTGAATTTTCTCGAACCCGGATTTTTTACGCATTTGCGAAAAAAAAGTAAATATGGTAACTATATAATTAGCATTTTACAGACGAAAAATATAGACGATCACGTGGCGTTTTATATACGTAGATGATAACACTTGCGGATATAGCGTTAATAATAGACAAATCAATAAAGACTGATATAAAACCTCTAATGACAGGTTCGTGAAGCTCATTAATATACTCATCAAGGAAAAGCTCATTAATATACACATCAAGAAGAGGCTCATTAATATACTCATCAAGAAAAGGCTCATTAATATGCTCATCAAGAAAAGGCTCATTAACATACTCATCAAGGAAAGGCTCATTAACATACTCATCAAAGAAAAGCTCATTAACATACTCACCAAGGAAAAGCTCATTAATATACCGATCAAGAAAAGGCTCATTAATATACCCATCAAGAAAAGGCTCATTAATATACTCATCAAGAAAAGGCTCATTAACATACTCATCACGAAAAGGCTCATTAACATACTCATCAAGAAAAGGCTCATTAATATACTCATCAATAAAAGGCTCAATAACATACTCATCAAGAAAAGGCTCATTAACATACTCATCAAGAAAAGACTCATTAATATACTCACCAAGAAAAGGCTCATTAACATACTCATCAAGAAAGGGCTAATTAACATACTCATCAAGAAAAGGCTCATTAACATACTCACCAAGAAAAGGTTCATTAATATACTCATCAAGGAAAAGCTCATTAATATATTCATCAAGAAAAGGCTCATTAACATACTCATCAAGGAAAAGCTCATTAATATACTCATCAAGGAAAAGTAAGAGATAATTAACCAGCCAAACCTGATTAAATCACAAACAGGTTCTGTACTTATTTAACAATATAATAATGAATGGAGAATCACTGCATTCCCAGACGCCTGCTACATGGAGAGCTTGCATGTGGTAAAAGACACAGAGGCCGACCAAAGAAAACGCTACAAAGACTCCGTCAAAACCAACCTCCAATGGTGCAAGATCAAACCAAAGCAGAAATCTCTCACGCTGGCCAGCCATAGTCCATCAATCGTCTGCAAATCTTTAAGGAGGCTCAGCGTCAAAGACTGATCACGCTACAGAGCAAAATGGGAAGTGATCCCAACAACCGACTTCCAGTGCCAACACTGCTCATGACTGTGCCTTCAATCGGGTTGCAGAACCATCTGACAGTTCACAGATGAATATATAACGTCTTCTTCGGACCCGAAAGATAACCGTCATACATGTAGTATAAAATGAAATAGGTCATCTTGGCAAGTAAATAAGGTTCCACGTCTAAAATCAATCAAATAAGACCAACATTAACGCAACTCACGAAGTGTAAACAACAATATTTCCTTTAAAAAGTGAGAAACAAGTATTTTCCATAATTTATATTGAAACTAAATGTCGCGACAAGATGTTTATTGATTTGGGTGAAATCAATTTATAACTTTGTTCTTTGGCGGTCTAGATCAGTGCTTCTCTACCTTTTCCCCCTATCACCATGGGCGTCCGCTGCCACTTTTCCAGAGTTGGAGGACAAAAGAATATATTCACACGCAGAAGGTCCCTGGTTCGATTGAACGACGAGTGTGCGAAACTCTTCATTAGGACAGATTTCCCTGTGCAATCAGCAGCTAATTGAGTACACTCTAAGCTGTTTGATTAGGGTGGAGGTATCCCTTCGGTGGACTTGCATCCAAGGAGGTGGACTTGCATCCAAGGAGCTTGACATTTGGAAGGATCACTAAGCTGACTCATGCAACAGAAACCGGGTCTTCGTCACCGGCCTCCATACTCCATTGGGACACTCTACATTTATCATAACTTACATCAAGTTGGGGTTACATAAAATAATCGTATAGCACCATTATCCTTTACTGACTATAAGATTCAAACTTTTAACCCCCCTCATCCTAATCCTGCACTAAAGCCACATTCAACCAAATAATAACAAATTGTTTACAGTGGATAATTGGAGCTTCAGGACGACCTACGCGTGCTTGCATATGATATAACACGATAACGGAAAGGGAAATTAATTAAAACAAATTTAAAATATATAGGGGAGAGCGAGGGTAAAGTTGATGCACTGTTCTTTTCAGAATACATATACTCTATTGTGAGATGTCTCTCAACGTGGTAGCTTTACATTTACTATCAACTATATATATTCGGTAAACTGGACAAAAAGCAACAGGTGTAATCAAAACCCCTGAGACATTGCGACCGTTTAGAAAGGCTAGTCCGAGAAATACACAACGTGGTAGCAACACAAAACGCCCACACAGCCATACTAACTCTATTTAGTCTCTACATAATGACCACGGCATATATTTCTGTTTGGTGTTATTTTTAATAAGTGATGACATATGGCGCTCATCGTTTTGTCGTGCGCAGGCATCAACATCGACCATGTTGCCAGAGAATGGAAGCCACACCAAAACTAAACAAACAAAACGATTTTACATAACTTGAGTAAGTATTTTGGCCTTTACGAAAGATTGTATAGACCGTGTAGAAACTACGGATCAATAAAACTCACTAGATTATCTGAAACGGTTGTCTTTATGCTTTAGTTGTGTGTAGACTTTGTTTTCCTAGAATTCGATTGTATGGCCTAAATTACATCCGGAAATAAAATGGTCAGGTCGGGGCTAGTTGTTACACATTATAACAAATTGCCCCTTATAAAATATGTCATGACAAAAAGCAACAGGCGTAATCAAAATCCCTGAGGCATTGCGACTGTTTAGAAAGGCTAGTCCAAGAAATACGCAACGTGGTAGCAACAAAAAACGCTACACAGCTATACTACCTGACACACCTGAGAAGATGAAATTACAAGAGTCACTAGGAAAAAAAAGAGCAAAACCTGCCAAAGGAACTTGGACATTGAAGAGTCTGCTTGAAATGTGAGAAAGAGAAAGGCTACAAAAGATTGTTGGTGTCTCACATGCGGTGAAAACAGCTCAAACTCTGCCCAGGGGAGGAATAGGGGCAATGTATTAACTGTAAAGATTGGGCCCACTCCATGCCATATAACAACATGACCCACACATGGGGAAAGTTGTATAAAGTTACCACGAGCGATAATTTATGTTATATTTCGGGAATTAAGCAAGGTATCGTTTTTCTGTTTGGTGTTTATGAAAATAAACATAATGACCTTCTCACAGCAGAAATGTCTTTTTGTAGTTTTTTTTATGGGGGAGCCAAAATAGTAAAAGCGTAACAACTAGCCTCGCTCTCCCCTACATATATCGGCCCTGTCGCCTAGAATACGCCGACTGCATCCCTTAAGAGGGGTAACCCCCCCCCCCGACACACACACACCCCCAAACAAGGGCCACCTGTTCTCTCACCGAATTTCAAGACTCTAGTTAAAAAAATTAACCGTTCACAAGATCCTATTTTTTTTAAATTTAAAAAAACCTCTGACTTTCGGAATTTTAAACAGATTTTGGCATTAAATGACCCATCAAGGGTTGATATGCCGCTAAACAAATCAATCAATTAATCAACCTATATTGTGTGATTCACCCATGGGAGTAGATGACCATCCCAACATAAAACGGAAGATCGCCTTTTTTTTAAAGAAACATCAATTTGTATCTAACAACCTATCGTCCGCCTCAGCTCAACTTTTATATTGCCCTCGTTAAGAATGACTGGTCTAGATACTCGACAGTTTAATTTAATTTAAAAAATGAAACTAGTTGAATGATAAAAGGAGAGAAAAATGTATATCTGAATAATTTACATAAACGAAAATATGTTTCCGTTTTCACTTATTTTTCTGGTTAGTCACTCAATAGGAACCTTCACGTGACTAACATCTTTTGGCAACATGCCGGGTTGGGGGTGATCAATTAAAGAAATTGTAAAAGGGGTGATCAATGGGCAAGTTACTTCTCTCGCCTTTTGTTGGGCAGGGAAAAGTCTGCCGGACACAAACTAAGGGACCAATTTAGCATTAACTTACATTGCATATTGACATTAAAAAAAAATATTTAGGAGTTAATTTTTTAAAAAAAAATCTTTTTTCCTAGACATATATGGTGTAAATGTTTAAATTTTCAGCCCTCTAGCTCAATTTCTGCGGCCTGTACGCGTGATAATAGCCAGTCAACCAGACTCGCTTAAAAACTGAAGAAATTTATGTGGACAGTTTTGATTGATGGTTTCTAATAACTTATATTTTTGTTTTATATATAAATATTATACAAACTGTTTATCAACAGTTTAGCGTCCGTCGTTGGTTCAACAGTTTAGCGTCCGTAGTTGGACCAACAGTTTAGCGTCCGTCGTTGGACATAGACCTTCCCCAAGATTCGTCAGGGCGTCTTAGGGGCAATGCTTTCGTCACACCATCTTATTTTTTGCCGGCCACAATTTTGCATATGATCTCTGGGATCCAAGTTTTGAGTCGTGATGCCCAGCGGTTGTCTGACATTCTTGTAACATGACCAGCCCATTGTCATTTGAGTTTTCTCATGGTTTTTATATCTCTGAGCCCTGTTTATTTTCTAATATAATGTGCTGTCTTGTGATCTCTCCATGTGATGTTGAGCATGATTCTCTCCTGTGTACGTTGCATGGTTCTTTTTAGAACTAATGGGATTTTCTTGTTTTTGAAGGTTGAGCTTGTTCTACCGAAAGCTTACCAACCTAGAGTGGCTCTTCGCTTGATTTCTTCTTTTTTTGAGGATTTTATTGTCCAGGTAGATGTAGTGGTCCACTTTCTTAAGTAATGCGTTTTGGATTGTGGTCGTTGTGTCTTTGTCCTCAACGTGTTTGTTGCATGACCTTTGTTTTACTGAAGTTCATGTGAAGACCAACTTTCTTGCTTTATTCATTCAGTTCGTCTTGTATTATTTAGAGTTCTGGAAGGTTCTCAGCAAAAAGTCAGCAAATCTAAGGTTAATTAGGTCAATTAGTCTTTTTATGAAATTCTGTTTTTATTCGCGGTTTTTGGAACGATAATATAGGCAAGAATGGTGGGCTCCACTACCCACCCGCTTTATACCACTAACCGCGATATATCGGACCGCGATATATCGAGGGAATCCTGCAATAATTGGACCAATTCACTTAATGATCCTATAATGACTAACATTAACTTCACATATTGAGGGAAATTATTTTCCTACCAACAATTAACAAACAGCAGGTCTGGTTAGTCCCTCAATAGAAACCCTCACGTGACCAACTTTTTGGGGCAGCATGCCATGTTGGGGGTGATCAATTAAAAAGATTAGAGAAGGGGATGATCAATGAAAAGTTACTTTTGTTGGGCAATGATCATTGGAAAAGTCTAAATTTTCAAAAAATAAGCCTGAATGCTGCCGGACTCAAACTAAGGGACAAATTTAACATAAACATACATTGCAAATTGAACCACCCACTAAAAACCTATTTACGGGGCGGGGGGGGGGGTTAACAAAAACAATGAAAAACGCTTTTCCTAGACATAAGGAGTACATGTAGCTCGACCTGTACACGTGCTACATAGCCAGCCAGCTAGACCCACTTAAAAATTAAAGAAACCTATGTTGACAGTTGTGTGGACAGTTTTGGTTGACGGTTTCTGATAAAAGTAATTACAAATCTTGGATGAGTTTAGCACATGCCATAAAAAATCGGAATATGCTGTGTAGTGTATAGATTATAACAACAGACACTCTAGTGCAGGCATGGACAACCTTTTTAGAGCAGCGGGTCGCATGAGATATTGCACATCATAAATCGGGCAACACTACTAAAATAAAGATTTAATAAACATCGTACTTAATCGTATGGGGTTTAGTCAAACTGTTTTAGAGTATGAACCTGGAAAAGAAATGGTCACCTGATCAAAGGGAAGCAACTTCAAAACATGAAATTGAAAAGAATTGAACGTGAGGCGACAGGTTGGGTAGGGGAAAATGGCCGAAACGTTGTGAAGAAATTAGCAACATAGACGAGGAACATAGTCCGACGTACAATGATTAAAAAACCCGTCTAACAAAATTCAGACAAGAAACATCGTATTTATTATTTATTTGTTTATTTGCTATTCACATAACAAGAAATAGTAAGAGGTTATTAAAGAATGTTAGTGAGAAACTGGGCGTTGTACATCTTTTACAGGTTGTCCAATATTTGGAGATATCTGAGATGTTGCAACTCGTAAATTGTCTTCGAGGTGATTATCTGTTTAATCTTGACCTTTTTTTGATTTTATGATTTTCGTTCGAGAAAGACGTTGTTCACAATCACATTAACAAGTACTACCAAACATGTTATGGTATTCATTTTTAAATTTTTGCTGAAGAAGTTCATCACACTAAAGTTTGATTATTTTCATTTGCGGTTCCTTTTGTGCTATTCTTTCAACATGAGCCTTAAATTGATTTGCAAAAAGGATAAAATCTGCTTCTCTAGCTTTGAGGTCTTTAAATCGAGAGCTCAGTTCTTTTTTCAAGTTATTTAACTCCTCAGCAAAACTAACATATTCAGACTCCTTGTGATTGGCTAATGTGGGGAAATGTGAAGTGTCACCAATCCTGACCTGATTCGCCCAAATCTGAAGTTTTGTTTCAAAAGCTTTGACATGAGAATACATTTCATGAATTAACTGATTTTCCTTTTGCAATTTTAAATTAAGATCATTTAAATAGGTGGTAAATGCAAGATCCCAAATCCAGTTATTATTCTTCAGAAGTTATTAACGAATTTTAGTTAGAAACTCGGCGTTGTACATCTTTTACAGGTTGTCCAATATTTGGAGATATCTGAGACTCGTAAATTGACTTCGAGATGATTATCTGTTTAATCTTGACCTTTTTTTTTTACTTCGTGATTTTCATTCGAGAAAAAAGTTTTTCACATTTATAAGTACTACCAAACATATCTTCTAGCGAAGCACAACGTTTTCGGGTAGTATTTTTCAAGAAGAGTTGTATTGCATAAAACTGCAATAAAGATCCATCGCTCTAAAACTCGATTATTTTCATGTGTAGTTCCTTTTATGCTATTCTTCCAACATGAGCATACATTGATTTGCAATAAAGTCGCCTTCTCTAGCATTGAAGTCATTAAATCTGGAGCTCTGTTCTTTTTTCGAGTCATTTAACTCATCAGCAAACTAACTGGGGGAAATGAAAAGCGTGTAGCGGACACATACGTATTTTTGCACTTATGCACCCCGGTCAACAAGTGAAATCACTTGAGACCCAGATTTTTACTCCGAGAAATAAAGTTATCTTGTTAGTGCTTTTAGATAACCAACATTTCGGAACATGAAAATTACGGTACTCGACTCGAACTTGATGCCCTTTGTAGACAATAAGTTTGGCAAAACGATGTATCTTGTCACCTTACATTTCATCTTGGTAACTTGATGATACCCAGTTCAACACACCACAATTTCGACCAGCCACACATCCACCATTCACCTCTTACTATAAAAAGACCAGCTATCCTTCATTCTTTAGTCAGTCAAGATTTGTTGCTGGACAAATCCATGACGGAGCCACCCTTTGTTCAGTTCAAGATTTGTTGCCTAAACAAATCTTGGCTGTTCCGAATTTCGATTACGTACGTACGCATTCATACATACACACACTCTCTTCCTTAACATCTTCAACAAACTAAGGACACTTTACTAAGTAGTATACGGTCTCTTTAAATGCATTTTTCTTCTTCTCACCAGCTGAGAACTATTTTTTGTTATATGTTCTGTAATAAATATATTTCTTATTATCGTTATTTGTATTCTTTATTAACAATGCATTTCTACCATGTGTAAACTGCATCTTTGCAACATGCATGTATTTCATTCATTTTACTACTGCAGGAACGGGCAGAGAAAGAAAGATCTCTCTTATGCGCATAGTTAACTATTACTCTTTCTTTCTCTAGTCTCATCAGCACCTAGCTTGCTATCGGCAGTACTGATCCTTAAGGTTACTATAGGCACTGTTACTACTGCTGCTACTATTAATTTCACCGCTATCCTCTTATCATTGTTATTGTTTTCACCGTTTACTTTTTAACTACATGGAGTCAGATATATTTAATAATGGAGTTAGATTTAGATATTAGTCTTAATTTGATCAAAATTAGCTCCTTTTTACAAGAGTCACCAGTCCTCAGTGTCAGATCAGGTAATACCCTAATGATTTAGTACAGCGGGATTCAAACCCCAGGCTTCCGCGCGACTTTTCTAGGGGTTCCACGAAACAGAGTTACATTTTCGCATATTTACACATATGCCTTCGTATTGTATCTATCTTGTGTGAAATTAATTGTTTATAATGTTCTTAACACATTCTAACTAAATTCCAAATACTTATTTTTAACAGTTACATTAAAATTAAAAACGTCTTGGTTATTATTTACGTTACGCGGACGCTGTTCAATCAGTGGTCGTTCCTCAATAAGCTTCGTTCTTACTCTTTCATTCGAGTGTCTATTTTCCCACGTCTTACCGGAAACCTTTCTATCTCGTCCCTCCATCTTGTGTCTGGTCTTTTCCTACTGCGTTTACTGTCCCATGGACACCAATCGGTTAGTCTTTCTCCTCATCTATTGTCATCTCTTCTTGCTAGGTGACCAGCTCATCTCCATTTTTGCTGCTTAATTATTTGTATAATATCTTTCACTCCAGTCCTCCCTCTGATCCATGTTGATCTTTTTCTATCTCTTAGAGTTATTCCTAGCATTGCACTTTTCATGGCTCTCTGTGCTATTCTAAGTTCGTTTTGTTAATTTCCATGTTTCGCATCCGTAAGTCATGGCTGGTATTATGCAACCATTGTATACTTTACGCTTTAAGCACATAGAAGGGAATTTTTTCTCGAAAATGTAATAATTAAAAAGGGTTTATCGAGTAGTTAAAGTTTGAAGACCACTGCTTTAGTCTAATGATTCTCAAACCTTTTTCTAGTCTAAGACTAAACCAAGTTTGAAATGCGGCAAAGTTTGGGAATTCTGAATCAAGATTCCAACTTATTGTCTTTGGCTTATGCGGCAGACATGTTTAAAACAATTCATATATGAGATATGTAAGAAATGACAAAGCACAGTATCCCCCGTTCAAAAAAGTATCACTTAGCAAAAAAAATATTTGCTTAGTAAATAACAGGCTACATTTAATTATTAGCTACATTTAATAACTACATTTATTACATAATAACTACGGGTTACGGTACTTTCGTCTACGTCACTTTAGCAAATATTAGTTTTGTCTAAATCACTTTGGTCTAAAATCACTTTGGTCTAAAATCAGTCCCACAATATCTCCAAAAGTTCTCAATGAATTTCAATGACAATATTTAGCAAATATCAGTTTTGTCTAATCACTTTGGTCTAAAATCACTTTTGTCCCCATAATACCTCCAAAAGTTCTCAATGAATTCCAATCACATTTTGTCGAATGGCTGGACATGGGCTAAGGAAAAATTGATGAATTTTTGTGGTGGATCCAGGGAATTTTGTTTCGATTGAGAGGAAAAGAATTCCAGAATCCGTCCCAAAATTTGATAAAAAATATCACTCAATCGAAAAGAATCCCTGGATCCACCGCAAAGTTTCATGAATTCTTCCTTAGCCCATGGCCAGCCATTCGACAAAATGTCATTGAAATTCATTGAGAACTTTTGGAGATATTGTGTGGACAAAAGTGATTTAAACAAAACTGATATTTGCTAAAGTGATGTAGACGAAAGTGCTGTATCCCCATTTGATACATAATTTGCTTTGAGCTTAGTCCAAACTCCGTGTAATGAATATGTGAAAGAATTCTCTTTAAAAACTAAAGAAAGCAACACTTCTAATTTGCCGAGATTACCGATGAGTCTATTCAATTACACCGCGCAACGCGATTTTTGTTCCTGGGTAATGAGTGTTATTTTCTAATTTCTTATGTCTAAACAGTATAGAAAATTGCTATTATTCCCTTCAAACTTTGCTTTTATGGCCAGGATAGTGATATTCATATGTAATTGTTCTGCTTATTTTATGTGATTAGAAATGTGCGAATTCACCCGTTGACTAACATAAGTAGATTTCAAATTATCAATGTCATGGTTGCAAAAGCAAAGTTTGCAGGGAATAATTGATATTTTCTATATATTATAGACATAATCTTATTACCAAGGAACAAAAGAAAACAGTTTTAAAAAGTTGCACACTGTTATAGATAGTGTTGCACAATCAGAGCAGCAGATGTTTCTATAATCAATTCACTCAGCGACTTAGTTTTGATATTCACCCGCCATATTGTCTGTGTAACTCGATGGGCATTCATTTTAATAACTGATGCTCGTTCGCTTTAGCGACCTTGATAATCTATGAATTATTGGCGGTTGTATTAGCAACCGTCAACCAAAACTGTCAACATAGGTTTCTCCAGATTTCAAGTCAGTCTGGCTGTCTATATATCTATCTATGTATGAGTCGTGCATACAGGTCGCACCAATGGAGGGCTGAAAATTTAAACATTTACATTATTTTTTTTCAATCGGAGGGATTGAAAAAAAATAACCATAATAGGTTATTATTTGCAATCTAAGTTTATGCTAAATTGGTCTCTTAGTTTGTGTCCGGCAGCGTTTTGGAAAATTCGGATTTTTTAGTGATCCAACAAAAGGCGAGAGAAGTAACTTATTCATCACCCCTTTTTCCAATTTGTTTTATTTCTCAAACCTTTTTCTAGTCTAAGACTAAACCAAGTTTGAAATGCGGCAAAGTTTCTGCCAAAAGACTTTGGTCACGTGGCGGTTTCTATTGAGTGACTATCCTTTCTTTAAGATTATCTAAATAGGTTTACATTGACAATTCAGCCAGTTTGGAGTCAAATTTCAAACAAATTAAGTCAATTACAGTAAGATTTAACTCATTAATTGCGGCAGATGGCGAGGAGTAATAGGTATTACTATTACAGCAATTACAGAAAATGTAACAACGGTGCCGACCACGAGATCGAACCGGAGACCTCTGCCCAGCCACAGCTGAATAGCTTCGTGTGGCGGTGCTGTTGGAACATCCGGGCTTCCCACTCATGTTTTGCTGCGCCAGACACTTTGCATATTGGCACTTAGATCATTTCAGAATGTGATATAAAGTGGCCGATTATGAGGAGTGGGCTAATTTCGGTTTTGACTGCGGTCAGAAGAACGTCGCTGGTGATTCGAGAGAAAACAGATCGTTTTCCGGTGTCGTGCTGGAGAATCTTACTCCGAAGAAGTGTCGCGTGATTGAGACTTTGTGCCTTGTAGTTCTCCCGTTTTAAAGACTTACTTAATGACTAAAATATTAAATTTCTTTAATTTGCAACCAATTAACATATATAATACGAGGGATGACCGAAAAATAAGGTACAAAGATTTACTAATCCAACATGTTCATTACTATACAAATAAAACATTGTGCATATGTTACCAGCACAACTATGCTACTTTTCCATGTAGTCGCCATCGAGATTGATGCACTTGTCCCATCGGTGCACGAGCGCATAAATACCTTTCTCGAAGAACGTGGCGTCAAGCGACTGGAGCCACCCTTCTTTTCAGAATTTGGAACGTTATAGAGGAGCTGATGGGGACTTTCTGGAGCACATGATAACAGGTGATGAGACCTGGGTGCATCACGTTTGCGTAAGGGAGTCATCCTGCTGCACAACAACGCCAACCCACACATGGCCAGCCTGACAAAAGAATGGCTCCAGCGATATGGTTGGGGTGTTTTACCGCATCCACCGCATAGTCCTGATTTGGCTCCTTCAGATTATCATCTGTTTTGGGCCCCTCAAAAGACATTTATGACGTTTGTTGTTGTAGAGATGCAAGTGTGCCTCCAGTCGCTTGACGCCAAGTTCTTCGAGGAGGGTATTTATGTGCTCGCGCACCGATGGGTCGAGTGCATCAATCTCGATGGCGACTACATGGAAAGTAGCATAGTAGTGCTGATAACATATGCACAATGTTTTATTTGTATAGTAATAAACATGTTGGATTAGTAAATGTTTGGAGCACCGGACTGAAAGCAGAAACGGAGGGCCTGATCATCGCTGCACAAGACCAAATCCTCGCAACCAGATCCTATCATCATCGCATAATAAAGGATGGAACAGACCCACAATGCAGGATCTCTGGAAAGTACGAGTAAACGGAACTGGCAAGGACCGAGTACACCCACAGGCACAACAAAGTAGCGGCATAACTACACTGGAAGATCTGTAGGAAATACAGAAT
>VCCN01004995.1:76892-92187 GCA_006491835.1 Architeuthis dux | reverse complement strand
TATATATTTTAACACGAACAACATATTGTCCCAGACCTAGAGCAGTATACTCCTATGGAGTAGTATCATAATAGGAAATAACTGATCACCATTTCTGCACACAAACACCCAAGAATGGTGCAGACTTCAATAAGATTCCATTGGTGATAGCGATTTTAGTTTTGATCCTTGAAAGTGTTGAGAAAGAGAGGAAGAAGAAAAAAAAATTGCCAGACTGTCATAGCTGATAACCAGCAATATGTACAGTACATTTTTTTTATTTTTTATTTTTTTGAAGTTTTTTTGGTTTTTCTTTTTATTACTGTTTTGTTATTGTCCCATTTTATGAGATGACATTAGGTGTAAGCTGAGTTCCAGTAAGTCATCTCATTACAAGTCATCAGTAAGTCAAAGCTTGTGCTTCTCCATTGACCGTTTTAGACTTCAAAACTCCATCCTCCTCAACAGTTACTGTTTCTATGCCATTCTCCATTGATCTGGAAGATGAAAAAAAAAGAAATATAAACATTTCTCAAATATGCAGCATTTAAAATGAAGACAAACTACTTAGTATGGATTTGATAAATTCTTGGTCAATTTGTTTTATATTGAAAACAGTAACAAGATTTCTAATAAACAATTAAAACTAAATATTACAGATCATCTTTATGCTTAAAAATTGACTTTTAAAAAGAAAAGATTTTTCATTTTGTTTTTATTATTGTGCTATTTTAGAAATTGTTTAAAATGTATATTTGTTATTCTTTTTATAGGTTGGCCAGACTGAAACTTATATAAACATTTGATTAAAAAATTACAGAGGTAAAATCAGATCGAAATATGTGACAATCATCACATGACACATTGGCTTCCAAATCCGTAATATGCCATACAAAATTCTTCAAAGAAATCACTCAGGCTACTGCTAGTGTTCTATATTCTTTGGCTTTCATTCAAATGCATTCTTGTAACTATTCGTTTCTCAATCTAACAAAACAAGCGGGTTTTCAGTCACAATTTAATGGATTTCTTTTTCTGGTTACATAAACTAGTTTGATAATAACTTGGTTGGCAGCCAAGACTTATCGATGTGACAAGTGAATGGAGGCTTTCATTTAGCAACAAATCTACTGGAATTCCAAGCTTCTAGCCAAAACAAGGCACAAAATTAGAAAGGAGGAGGAAAATCTTTGAAGAAATAATCGTGCCAAACAGTGAACATTGGCACTCCTCATAACATGCAGTTGGTATGTTTTTAAAATACCCTTATTTAGCTTGCCACCCACGGCTGCAGAATGTGACACAAGTTCAGTTTACAGTGGGGTCCTGCACGCTTACATGCAAGCAGTACAAAAATAGCTCTAGTCCCTGCAACTGTCATTAAGGCATCAGTACAATTAACCGATCCTCCCCAATGCAATGGGGAAGTGCTGCCCTGGGGGAAACTGATCCTCCAAGACTGAGCAAAGAATACTTGGCCAGGAGGATGAATCCTGGGCCTCAAGACCTCTGACAAGGCAGTAACCAGTTCAAACAAAATAGTAATTGAAAATTCTTACACAAGCATGTTTAATATTTAGCCATCTTGATTAGATATTCTGAGAGATAATGTTAAAAACTCTCAGCAGATTAAGAGTTACAAATAATATCTTTGTTAATGTACAGAAACAATTGAAGGCAATCAGTAGAGAAAATTCAAGTACATTGCTTTCTAGTATCAAGCAGAAAATGCTTTGAGTATATATTCTGCATGGAGGTGCGTGAACAGTGGTTCCTAACCTTTCAGTCATTCCCCACTTTTGTCAATAAGATTACTAGTATGACCCCGCCCCATCCATTTATTAAGTTGCAACCAAGAATAATTTCAAATAAGCTTCATACTAAGAATTATTTTAATTTTTATAATTGTACAGCTGCTGATCTGTATTTGTTACTCAAAGAAAGCAAGAGAAAATAATTAGAACACATCATTTAAGTTTCCAATTTAATACAAAAAATAAAAAAATAAAAGAAGAATTATTGTAACGGATTGCTTTCTTTTTTTTTGCTACTAGTTCTTCAATTTGTGGGTCTATTAGTGAGAGTACATCTTAAATCATTCTCAACTTGATAGATAGAAGTGCAGAAAACCCTATCTCTTGACTGGACTTTTATTTTTACCTAACAATCTTATTCCCTCCTTGGACTACCCAAATCCTCCCCGGTTGGGAACCACTGCATTAACTAGTTAACACTTTCAATGCTACTCATTTTTCACACTTATACTCTATATTGTGCTACCCGCTTCCTTAAGACCACCAATGAGACAGGAAAGAAGTATAGGAAATGAAGTACTGCTAGAAAAATAAGTTCTTTGTATTTAGCAGTTGTGACCTTGGAATGCCATCTATGAACATCTTTGTAGAAAGCACTGAAAGTATGTGAGGGGGTAATTCCCCATGCCAGCATGTAATTCATAAGTCAAATCTGTCCAATGCTGATCCAATGTTAAGGATTTATACAACAATATCAGTACACGTTTACAAAATTTCACTTTAGCTCAACTTTATTAATAGCTTCAGCGAAATCAAAAATATTTTTATAGACCACTTACTTTTTGGTTACAACCTTTTTGCCATTGATAAACTTTGTTGAAGTCGAGGTGGAACGGAAGTTTCCACCACCAGCTGGCCCACTGAAAGATGTGCTTGAAAAAGATGTGAACCTGGAAAAGACAGATTAAGAAAAATACTATAATTTGATAAACAGATTATTACAAGATTGTACAAAGAAAGATTTCAAGAGGTTATTGATATCAAATTCAGTCTTTTCTAATAAGTTTGCTCAAATTATATAAACCCAGAAAATAACCTACAATTTATTTAGTAACTTTGGGAGATTAAATCTACATTATAAAAGTAATTCAACTAAGTTTTCAAGAGAAATATTAGCACAATAAATCTTACAAATGTAAGTAAATTAGTTTCACTGAAAGTCACTAAATCTTATGGAATATAATTCTACATTAAGAACTTAATCAACGATAAAACTCAAAATACAATTTCAAGAGAGCAATGAACTAAATATGAATACCCTCTAACTTCCAATTGTGTGTTGGAGCTATTACATAAACTGATACATCAAAATTAAGGAATAAAGAAAGTAAACATTTTTCAAAAATCTTGTACAAGTTGTTTTTGAATATTCTGTGCAGTTATGATAATGCATTCCTCCCAAAAGCAATTTTTTTTAACTTAACACTTAATCAAGATTAGAAGCAAAAGTTTTATTCCTTTTGGGATGACTCATTTGATTCATAATCTAGATCTACACAAAGAAATATTTGAAAATTTTAGAATAAACCTTCCTGAAGAAAAATTCTGATTTTAAAAAAAAAAAAAAGGAGGAAAAATAAGACCCCTGGATATTTCATCCAAAAAGTCTTTCGAGTCTGAGAAATACAGAGAAACTTGTAGAGAACTTACTCAGTTATATTGAAGATGCAGATATTTATGTTGTCAGAAAAAGGAATGCTTTTTGGGGTTAGTTTCAAAACTCAAATGTTAGTCAAATACCAAGCAATAAAACAGAAGAGAAGCACATTTTTCAAAATGTCATTCAGTGAATGCCAAAACACTTGTAACGTTGAAAACAAGAATCTTAATACTATTGAGCAAAATATCAAAGGCATCCTTTTCAGTATCTCATTTGAAAAGACATCAAAAATTTTAATTTAACAGACTAAAATTTAAAGCCAGCAAATTTATTCATAAAATTTATATACAACCACAATTTCTAATACAAACCAAAACCATTTTTCTGAACTTAGATCAAAGTGCTCTTTTAATAAAAAAAATGTTTAAAAACAAAACACAAAGAACATTAATTTCTATTGACTGCTGAGAAAAAAAAAAGAAATCATGGACTAAAGAAACATTTTAAATAGCTATTCAAGTATGAAATTTCCTTCAGTTAACAGTAAGTTTTTTTATCAAATGGTTGCAAATATATATAATTTCAGAGTAACATAAAAAGGGGTAAATAAATGCCAACTACACCACAAATCAGATAAACATTAGATACAAAAACATTTTCATGATTTCAAAATGGAAATACAATTGGGGGGTGGGGGTCCAGTTTGAAAGATACCTGAAGATGGTCAGAAACGTGACTAACAACCAAAATGAGGACAAGTCCAAGCACAATAATTTATAATTAAAAGACATTAGCAAATCTGGACAAAGAAAAATATACAACAGATTCTAATTCAAATGACAGTTTACCTACTGAAGAGAAGAAAAAAATAGGATCAGCTCAAATCCTAAATATTTGACCACATAAAAGACACTTTAAAAGTACTTCACCCAACATCAACTAGTAATATCCAACAAATATGAAAGTTTTTCTGCTATTAGAATAAGTGGGAATAAATTCTATTTATGAATAAAGAGATTATTCTCACAGAACAAAACTTTTCCGAGACAATGTAAAACCATATGTAGATTGCCACATAATAACCCTCATAATAGGAAATACTCTAAATTTTACTTTTATTAAAGCTACAAGTTCTTCCTGAAAGTTTAGTTTCACTATGAGAACCAGTGACTGAACAAATTTCATTGAATGTGCTAAATTGTTTGAATTTATACAGGGTCTTGGTTGACTTTGAATTTAAACAGTCATATATAGCCTATAAGAAATTTATTATTAAAATAAAAATAGTTTTAAGTTGTTTTTTATTGACCTGCTGTTTAGATAGTTCTTTTGCATTAACTCCTTAACTTTGGAAGGTGGTGAAGAGTAATAGTTGTCCATTGCAAGATAGAAGCCCAGACTCAGAACAGAGTTACCACCAATCACAACAATTTTTATTGAGTTAGTCAACTGCAATGACTGAAATATCAGTCATTCGCAGTTAATGGGTTAAAATTGTTATCCAACCTTGGAAGCAGCATACATTTGTGTGCAATCAGAAAATGTTCTTTAAGAAGAAAGATTTAAGAAAATAGTTCAGTAGTATTAAACCTCCTATAATTCAATAGAATCAGTTTGAAGTTTAGAAAAACAATTTACATTTTTAAATTGCTTCACCCTTTATTTATTAGTAAATCATATGTAACAAGATTGCTTTCTGGATCTTAGAAAATATGGAAACACATTTTTAACAGCATCATGAAATAATGCAATGGATTTTTAAACAATGTGATCCGACATGGCAAATAAAATTACCAGATTTAGATTAAAGTTAATTTAAAGAAAAATTTAAAATCCAAGTTTACCAAGACAAAAAACTAAATGAATTTCAGGACAGTTTCTTAAAGAAAAGGTTTTCAGTAAAAAAAAAAAAAGTTTTTTTTAAATAGGTCTGGTTAGTCACTCAATTGAAGTGACCAACGTATTTTAGCAGTATGCCATGTTGGGGTGATCAATTAAAAAAATTGGAAAATGGCATGATCAATGAATAAGTTACTTTGCCTTTTTGTTGGGCAGTGATCACTAAAAATGTCTGAATTTTCAAAAATCAAGCATGAATGCTGCCAGATACAAACTAAGGGACCAACTTAAATTGTAAATTGAACCCACCACTAAAAACCTATTATGGGGGGTTAACCCCCCACAAAAAACGTTTTTTTCTGGACATAAGGAGTAAATGTTTAAATTTTCAGCCCTCTAGCTCCATTGGTGTGTCCTGCACACATGATTCGATAGATAGCCAGACCAACTTAAGAAAAGAAGAAAACTATGTTGACAGTTTCTAAAAGATGTTTTAGTGAATTACTTGAATCCTTTTACAAAAGAATTAGTTAGACAAATCTAGGAGAAAGTGCAAGCTGCCTCAAGCACTTTGCCACCAGTCATTTTACCCCTTCATTCCTATTTGTTTTATATTGCTTTAGAATTTTAAGTCGCATCTTTCATGTACTTTCTCAGTGACAAGAAGAATACCCAACTGTATTAAATTGCACTATTTGAAGAAAAGGGTAAAAAGTTACCTGTCCAGTTTTGTCGCAATGAGAAAATGATTATTCTAATGCCAAGATTACTGAACCAAATAATTGGAGAAATATTGGCAGGGTTCACTGTGGCAAAGTGCCATAGACGCAGGTGGCCTCTTTACTCAGTTTATATGATTTTAAACATTCTAAAAGTGTAATGCTCAAACATTCAAGTAGTTCATGCAAAAATATTAAATGCCATAAACCAATTTAAACCCATCACTAGATCATAGCCTCAGAATCCAGGTCTTCACATTCAGCCACTTACTGATCACAAAGTCCAAATTAGCTGCATAAACTTCAGATTTTCTATTGCAAGCAACAAGAAAATGTATTCTAATATTGTGTATACGTATTTCAAGAAA
The DNA here is from genome assembly GCA_006491835.1 of Architeuthis dux. NCBI lineage: Eukaryota > Metazoa > Mollusca > Cephalopoda > Oegopsida > Architeuthidae > Architeuthis > Architeuthis dux. The sequence goes on along the minus strand of VCCN01004995.1, from coordinate 85,868 downwards.
ATTTAATTTTCCTAACCTCAAAGTTATGCAGACTATGCCCATCTTAAAAGTCAAAGAGATTGTAAAAAATGTATGTAATAGGTACTAAATGATTGACACTTGAAAGTAAAATCTAACCGATTACAATAAGAACAAGCCTGGTTGCTTCAGGGTCAAACCCCACTCTATTCAGACTGAAGATGAATACTGCAACTTTTGTATTGTATGTTTGGTTTTGGATAAACAGTGAAGAGTTTACTCCCTTAAATTTGATGAGGATTGTTGTTGTTACGGTAGAAAAACAAAGTCAACTCCAGGCTTGGACTGGAGTTTGACAATTATACATATAAACATTTAAATAAACTGAAATGGATTTTTGTTCATATCTATATTTCTATCTTGGTAGGTAATTACAGGTTCTGAGCAGAAGAATTGCTATCTGAAAACAAAAAATTCCATATCTTCTGATGAAATGATTTACAATTAACTATGTTTGACCCCTTAGAGAACAGGTTGAAATGTTCTTGTGAAGAGAACATGAAAACAAGTTCAAGACCATAAAGATGAAGTTTGTCAAAAATCCAAAATAAAGCAGAAATCTCAGAGCATTTTCCCTTGGGCTTACAATTTTGAAGTCAATTGAGCAACATTTGTATCAGTTCTTAATTTTTATTTGAATAAAGTACCTAGGATTTTGTTTACACTTCCCTAAGTTAGGACAATCAAGTTGCAATATGCTGGCAGTGTTGAATAGTTACAAGTGTTAAGAGGCCAAATCTGTTAAAAGTAGAATTGAGTAAGCACAATTCTCAGATGTACAGTGTAGATTGCAAGGAAAATAAACATTTTCCCCTTCCCAACATCTACTAAGTGGACTGGGTACACCACCACCCACCCAATGAGGTGATGCTGGCAGCAGCAGCAAAGGCCATCCTCTACCCACACCAGCTGTGCAGAATTTGGAATGTAACGCAAGTAGGCAACAGATTCACATAACCAGATTTGTAATAGCAGTGGCTGTGTAACAATACATAACCTACTTGGACTGAAAATAACTAGCTTAACACTAATTGCAAGGATTTAAGTCTCAGTTTGCAATAAAAATTGAAAATGAGACAGGACACAGTTACAGACAAGATGAGGGGGGGGGATAAATAATCTTACTATAAAAAACTGAAAGCAAGAAATATTTTTTAATGAATTTCTTTGTTTTGGAAAAGACTGGTTTCCAAGTAGTTAATTAAAACATTTTTTTTACATATTAAAAAACAAGAAATGCTAGATTTGAATCCTAAGAAAACTTGGGTGGGTTTTTTTTTCTCTTCAAATAATAGGAACTACACAAAAGCTAGATTACATCAAGTGCAGATTCAATAACAAAACAGCAGCCTTGGAACAAATCTTAATACTGGACAGATTCCTGCTTCAGTTTGGATTGTTGTCAAGAAACCTTCAACGCCTACACATAAGTTTGCAGTTCTAGCTCCGTTGTATTCTTCTGTATAAGATTAGAATGTACCTGTAGAAAGTAACTGTATTCATCACCATTACCTTCAATTTAATGCAGATATAATTATCAGCTAACTTTATTCACTGAAACAAAAAGAATGGGTAAAGATATTTCTTTAACCAAGTCAAAATAAATAGAAATCTTTTTTTTGGCCTGTAATTTGTGTTTTTAATTAATTTATGGTTTTAAGAGGGGTGTTCTATTTACAGTGTAACTGTATGGTAGACGAGACGAGACAGTTACTTTCCATCCATTGTATGAAAGTGAGGCTTCGACGTATTTGGTTACTACCCTTCTGAGGATTTTCATAAAGGTTTTTTGGTGTGGGCCATGCAGGGTTGCCTGCATGTGTCCACCCGGGAAGGGGGGGTTCACATGCGCGAGAGTCTAATTGTTTTTTGTTGTTTTTTTTTTTATCAACTTGGTTAACGAAAGTAGATCTTTACCAAAGAAGGTTTCAAAGTAGAATGGTCTAGTTTAAGAATGATAGTATTTACATTTAAGAGTTAAATATAGTGTTATCTTATAGTCCACTGCTTTTGAAAAATACAAATTTAAAAAAATGTTTTCTAACGTTATTTGGAGAACACCTAATTCAAAACTAATTTGATCACTGAGCATTCTCTATAATGTACATGTTCACTTAAAATACAACCTTAAAGCAGTATTTTAAAATGTATTGTGTCCTAACAATGAACCAATACTTTCAACAAATACACCCAATTATAATTGGCTTAATTATTCCCACTATTTAAGTCAAAAGAGTATTTAGCATTTTCATCTTAATCCAAAGCAGTAAAATAATTTTACTCAACCTACAGCTGTACATGAATAGAATGGGTAAAAATCAACTACTAGTTTTATTGTAGGCATTTTATACATGTAAAATATTGAGGTTATTGTGAAATACAAAGTCACTAGAAATTGACAAAGATAATATAATTTAGATAATCAAATAATCCTATGTTCAATCACTTGAGATTATAAACCCAATTTTAAGATTTTCAGCAGATTTCCCCCAAAACATTTAAATTGATTAATGTAAAACAGTAAATATCCAAGCCACCCGAATTTTATAGTCTTTAAGTCAGTCAAGACACCCCATTCGAAGGAATTAAAAAAAATTTGACGATTAGGCTGAAAAAGTTAAAACCATTTTTCATGTTAACTCAAAGTTGTCCTTGATGCAAATAGGAACAGACATTTTTAATGCAAGTGCTAACATCTAAATACAATTGAAGAAATGTGTGTGTGTGTGTGTGTGTGTGTGTGTGTGTGTATGCACTGATTACTCAACTGGCCATTGTAAGAAGCTGACATTCAGATATATTAGTCAGTGCAGTGTAGCAGTGTTTTATCTTTTAACCTAATTGGCAATAGATCCAAATTTAGATATTTTATATCTAAATTGGCAACACTGAAGAGAAGTAACCAAAATGCTTTGAAGCCGTAGTTTCATAAGACGAACGAAAGATTTGACATGACTATTATGGCAGGCTGCTCAACACCATGAAGTCCAGCCCCTTCCAAACATGCACCTTTGGAGTGGGCACTTCCCTAGTTTGCATAAAATCTCATAGAACGACCAAGGATTTAGTAACAATGGATGGTGGTGGTGGGGGGATAAAAGCAAACTATATGTTATGAATCACTGACTATATGGGGGAGCTAGTCCTTCACACAGGGTTTAACACTATATCTATTTAAAACAATAGTTGAAAGTTAATACCCAAAGCAAACAACTGGTAAGTTGCTCAGATAATGGTAGTTGATCAGTGCAAGTCATTGGTGAGAGAAAGCAGGTGGGTGAAGGTTAGAATTTGAAGATAAGGGTGGAGGCAAAAAGCAGAAGGTTAGGAAAGAGGAAAGTCAAATAGATTCTAATTACCCTGCTGGAGCCATGTCATATGTGTCATCAAAAAGACTGGGGAATCCAAAACCAAAAGGTGAACCAAAGCCAAAAGGTCCAGCTCGTGGTCTGCGGCTAACTCCTTGCTGCTGCTGTTCCATTCTATGACGTCTGTTATGATGCCGTCTTCGACTGAAATCACATCCAGGCCTTCAGATTTGCAATTCGGACTCAGCCTCAACAGACATTGGGACCCTGCTGTGATCTAAGTCACAGCCCAAACAGGGAATGTGCAAATACCATCTACCCATACATGCAACTTATGCGTAGATGAACAAGCTCATTCAGTGAATACACTAATTTTACAATCAGATTCAATGCAACAATGATGTCAAAAGCTACTTGCACAGAAAGTTTCAAGAGGGGAAAAACCTTAAACATAAACATTGAAACTGACGGTTGTTTCCCTAGATTTAGATAATATAGAATATAGAATATTACTCAGGTCAGCATTTGCAAAGAACACTCAGTAATTTGTACAAAAAACTTCAGTAACAAGTTTTTGCAATCGACTCAGTTAACCCTATAGCACCCAACCGCACCAAATGGTGCAGTCACATGGGTACATTGATTTATTGGACTTGACTTTTTGCCTAAAATCACTTGTTAATTAATCTTTCTATACATATATGGTTGAAACAACAGTAAGGAACTCAAAATAATTAAACAAGCCAATGACTACTCAAACGTGATTTTTTGGAAATAATTCTGGGCACTAAAGGGTTAAGCAGAGTAGAACCTGCTGTTTTTCAGGAAGGAGCACATTCTGAAAAACATTACATTCATAAACAATACATTTAGTTTAATATAACAAACCAACCAATACAATTTTTCTTACAAATAGGAATTAACCAGTTCCATTGTAAGTGAAGCACAATTAATACAAAACATGTATATAATAAGTATAACTGTGTATAATAAGTATAATGCTGATAGGTAATTTTCCAATTACTCAAATGGGCATAATCCATATTTCAAGAATGGATCATCTAAAGTTTTGATTTTGTTTTAACATTCAACTATAGAAAGTAACTAAAATTTAAAGAAAAATCTTTAAAAGAAAAGAGTATTTATTGTTCATACTTTAAAAATCATGCAAAAAGAAGTATTTAATCTTTAACACTCTGTAGGTGGCTGTTTGCCGGGCAAGAAGTTTGTCTTGCCATTGCAGGAGACTACGATCACAGAACGATAGCGTGTTTGAACTTTGCGGTTGTGCCGTCATGTTAATTTCAGTCATACATGAATAGACACGCATATTAAAGGGTTTCAAGTTACTAAGTGCACAAAATCTTGGTGCCCATGAAAAAGAATGCAGAGTGTTAAGGGTTAAATATTACCTGAAGACTTGTCAGTGTAGCTTAATAGGTTTTGACACCAGTGTTTGGGGGCATTGTTTTTTGCAATACAGGGTAAGTGCAACAAATGAAACATGGTAAACAGATTAATGAATGTTAAAACACAAAGTTGAATGGATGGATCAAAATAGGGTATGAAATAGCCTAATAGTTGAACAGGTGGATCAAAATAGGGAATCAAATAGCCTAATGTTTGCAAGTACAAAATGAAGGGACGAATTTCTTTCAAATGATTAAAGAGAATCAATTTTTGCTCTTTGACAAATGTGCAGTATGCAATAAGTGGAAAAATTAGCAAGCAATTAAGATTGCAAAGATTGCTTTTCATTCTATTATGGAAAAATATTCAGGATTCAATTAAAAAATTGCAAATATGTACTTGTTTGCTGCCAATAAGATTTAATACAGTGGGGGTGCAGCAATGAAAGTTTCACATTTTAGTAACTTAAGCATTAGTACAGGTACTACTGGACCATTTATCCAACAAGCTTGGACTGGAAGTGACCAGGATTTCTGGATATTCCGGTTTTTGGACAAAGGTTTAATATATACTTAAAATATAAAGTAAACAATAAAAAAATAAAAGAACAAAACAGCTACAAATTGATACACTTCTAAAGTAGGGTTTGTTTATTTCTACTTAAAATTTTTAAAATATAGAATATAAGATGTAATTAAAAACGGTCCGTTTAATCAATATTAATCCACTAATCTTCATCTGAAGATGATTCAACTATGCCACGAAAATTAAAACAGAGCCACAGAGCTTACAAAGCCTGCAAGATTAAAAGTACCCAGTTTTCTGGAAGCCGGATAAGTGGTCCAGTACGGTAGTGAAATATCAGATTAACATTAAGACTTATGTAATGAAGGATCAGCAGTTAACAATGGAGGAGTTCCAAGGAATTGAAAATAGGTTTCAATAAATACGGTCACATAGAAAAACTAGAAAGCACTGAGAGCGCATACCTCTGCCAACACATTTGTCAGTGTAGGTAATTGTACATGGATCCGCCCCACTATGTAAATCACATCTGTAGCCTGTTGTCCACCCGTCCAAATTATTTGGAGATAACGTGTTGACCGACAAAAGAACATTTGGAGATAGCTGTCCATATGATATCTCCAAAAGTTCTCAGTAAATTTCAAAACTTTGTGGAAGGGTGGATGATAGGCAATGGGAGAAATGATTAAATTCTGGGGTTGATCCATGCACCTACCCTACGTCGTATTTATATGTCCACACCACATTATCACTAAAAGTTCATGGTTGTCCACAAAAGTTCAATGAATTTCAAAGAAATTTTGTGGAAGAGTGGACAATAGGCCATGGAAGAACCGATTAAATTTTTGGGTGGATCCATACTCAATTATCTCCCTTCTGTCATGAATGTATACATGAATGTAGGGGGGGGGGGACCTGAAAAATCTCAATCCAAAAAGATTCCCTGAACGCCCCCACATTTTACCATCTTGGTCATTCCAAACCAACTCACCTAATAGCCCCATGGGAATCCATCTTAAATTCAACCCTGAAAATTTCAGCTTGATTGAACAAATGATTCAGAAGTTATGACAAATTGAAATTGGCTTAGATTGTCTCGAGTCACAAGCATGATTTGCCACTTCATAACTATGCTATTTACAAAGATATCTAGCTGAAATTTGGTATATGTAGTTTGGGAGTTATGTGTCCCCCAAAAATGGGGGGAAATGGCTTTGTAGAAGGGGGTTGCTAAATGTTTGGCCAGCCATAGAAACTAAGGGTGTTAAAATAGAAATTCCACTGGATTATGTTCATTATACCTATTGCCTTGTGCAAAACAGAGTTTAAAAGCATTAAATACTTTTCTTATGATCCAAACATGGGACTATTACAGTAAAAATCCAAAATTGTACATGTTTTTTGAAAGTATGGAAAGTAATGTAGTCAGTTGAAAAAAATGGTTCAAATTTTGCTGAATTATAGTTCAATCTATCCTAAAAATGCCTTCTCATATCTAACTTGGCCAAACAGCCACAGAGATTGCTACATTTAAGAGAATTCTTTGGCCAGTAACTAAACTAAGGGGGTAAAAATAATTCCACTGTATTATATTCATTTGATGTATTGCCTTGCGTAAAACATCGACAGTTTAAAAGCATTAAATACTTTTCTGTTGATCAAAACATCAGGTAAAATAAACCAGAAATGGCTCTGTTGGGTGAAAAACTTCAGGGGTACCAAATTTCAGCAGATTTCTTAAATAGCATAGTTATGAAGTGCCAAATTTCAATTTGTCATAACTTCTGAACCATTTGTTTAATCAAGCTGAAATTTTCAGGGTTGAATTTCAGAAAAGGTGTCACCTACTGAAATTTTATCAAAATCTAAGATAGGGCCATTAGGCAAGTTGATTTGCAACAAAGCACCTCTTTCTTATCCCATTGCCCACAAAATTCATCCAGTACTTTGAGATATCGTGTGGACAGACGAACAGACAAAACAAATGAAGGTTGACAGATAAATAAAGTTAAAATATTGCTACTTGTAAAAGTATATTTTTGTAATTGAACAAATTCTAACACTTCAAGTCAGCTTTTATCCTTAGTAAACATTTTGATTCCTAGTTTGCACATTCTATATGAGCAACTGCTATTCACTCTGAAACTTATAGCAACAATGGGGTTTTTTAAAAATAAACCCATACTTACCTATTCTTCATCATAAATATTTTAGATATTTTCATTGAGAGATTGCAGAGATTAAGTCACTTAAATTTGGAGAAAAAGTTAGTTTTCTTTGAGCCAATTAGTTTTGTCTTAGCAAAATTAGCACAAATCCCCAGGTTATTTTATTTAAAGCTCAGTTTACATTAAGTTTTTAAAAAGTGATGTTTTACTGCAAGACCATTTTATAATTATATCAGTGAGTAAAGCTGCGGACCTTGTTAGAAAAAAATGTTTGCAGTAAATCATTAACAAATACCTTACAGATGCTTTTATAAGAAAGCATTTCTATCCAAGTACAGTACAACCTCCCAAATCCAGTAACCCCTGTGGTTCGGTAATTCTTGAGTCATCTAACAATTTTCACCTTTTCTCATCACTTTCCCCCACCCTATCATTTCTTTGTACTGCCAGTCATACATCCTCATTTATTCTTATTCAAAAAGTTCAAATATAAAATAGAGCCGTGTAGTTGTCATGCTGATAATGTTTGAATATCTTTTAATTTGGTAATACAAATATTTAATCAATCCATATCTGAATTTTTCTCAAAAATTTGTGGTTTGGCACCGAGTGTAATTGGAGTTAGATCTCCAACAATTTTAACTTGTTTTACCTGAAATCATTTTATTTCCTATCTTTTTGTACTGCCAGTCATACATCATTATTCAAATATAAAGCCTTAGGAAATCTGATTTTCACAAAACAGACGCTTGCCAGGTCCAAAGGATTCGATTAGGGAGGTTGTACATTGCCTGTAAATAGACCACTTAAAATACGAGCTCCAAATGCCTAGTTTAAAATAACTTAATAGAAAATTAAAATGGGATTTAAAACATTTAAAAATCAAATTTAAAAAATGAAAAATATACAAAGTTAAAACTAGAATTTCAATCATCTCAATTAGGACAAGTATATTTTTTCCTTATTCTATACATCCTATAAAGTTTTTCCTTATAAAATGAAAGGCAAGCGAAATCCTTTCACGATTGATTATACAGAGCTGCAAAAGTCACTTGAAAACCTTTTAATAAAAAAGTTTTCCCTTTAGGTATATTTATTTTGGACATTACTTTGAACTAATTGTGGAATATAACATCCCACAAATGCCAACTATTTTCAGCTTTGCACATTAATTTCACATTTGCCACGTTTGCTAGTTTTGACTAAATTATTTCTTCCTTTGGGGTTATCCTAAATAAAGAGTTTACATAAACCCAAACACTCCTGAACTGAAGAAAAATATTTGACAAGAAATAGATCATTGGAGCCAGATCAAGATTAACCATGAATAAGGCCTCCCAGCCATGTGACCGATTCTACCAACTGGAGGCGGGTCAAAGTAATCACTTGCGGTCAAAGAGTTAGCAAGTTTGTTCAGTTTTCTTTTTTAAAAGCAAATTTAACCCAGAAAGTTTTAGTTTATTCAATATTTCTGGGTATTAGATTTTTTATACTTCTCTTAAGTATTTAATTATTTAAAACATCCACTTTTTGAATAATTGAAAATC